>VYZU01062517.1:167253-193171 GCA_013401355.1 Ceyx cyanopectus | reverse complement strand
GCTGATGTAGGTGTCCAGATGAAGCTATGCTGGTATAATCCCCAGTGTAAACAATTTTCCTCTGTTTTAAGCACAGCTTTTCAGTTTAACTTAAACCTTTCCTTTAAAAGGCCTACATAGACCAAAAGAATTCACTCTTATACCACATTCTTTGGGCAAGTATAAGCTTGTCTTTGCCCACTTTCAGACTGAGAAGAAACTGGCTATATTATGTGATGTTTAGTCCATGCTGATAAACTTTAAAACTGTCGAGCCCCAGTTTTAAATGGTTTTACGTGTGACAGCAGATACATGTCTTTTTGTTATTCCACTTAAAGTAGACACAATAAATTAATGTTGTTCACTGTATAAATTGTAGACACATCTGAAATATCTATTTGCATCATAGGGTGCTATAACAAATTTTTGCATGTTCTTTAAAGGAACATTATCAGACCACAGTATCACAGAATCACAATATTAAGGTTGGAAAAGACCTCCAAGATCAAGTCCAACCATCTACCTAACATTACCATGACCACTAAACCATGTCCTAAAGTGTCATGTCTACCCAGTTTTTTAACACCTCCAGAGACAGTGACTCCACCACCTTCCTGAGCAGACTGTTCCAATACCTCACCACTCTTTCAGTATATTTTTCTAATATCTAATTTAAACCTCTTCTGTCCCAACTTTAACCCATTACCTCTCATTTTATTGCTGGTTACTTGGAAGAAGAGACCAACATCCACCTCACTGCAACCTCCTTTCAGGTAGTTGTAGAGAGCAATAAGATCTCCCCTCAGCCTCCTCTTTTCCAGACTAAATAATCCCAGTTGTCTCAGCTGCTCCTTATAAGACATGTTCTCCAGACCCCTCACCAGCTTTGTTGCACTCCTCTTGACACACTCCAGCACCTTAATGTCTGTCTCATACCACATCACCCAAAACTGAATACAGTACTCAAGGTGTGGCCTCACCAATGCTGAGCACAGGGGCACAATCACTTTACTACTGATGGACACACCATTTTTGTCACAGGTCAGGATGCTGCTGGCCTTCTTGGACATCTGGGCTCATATTCACCTGGCTGCCCACCAGCAGCCCCAGGGCTGGTTGTGAAACAAGTGCAAGACCTGGCACTTGGCCTTGTTGAACCTCATACAATTGACCTAGGCCCATCAAGTCAACCTGTTTATGTCCCTTTGCAGATCTTTCCTATCCTTGACCAGATCAACACTTCCACTCACTTTGGTGTCATCAGCAAACTTACTGAAGATGCACTTGATCCTCTCATCCAGATAATTAATCTTAATCAAGATATTAAGCATGACTGGCCCCAAAACATCCCTGAGAACACCATTTGTGACTGGTCACCAACTGGATTTAAGTCTGTTCACCACAACACTCTGGGCTGCAGTCAATTATATAATTTATAGTAGAATATCCTTATGTCTAGAAATAATTGTAACTACCATATCTATGCCAAACCTTTTTAGCATTTGACCTGTCATACCATATTTTGGGCCTTGAAACAGAAACAGTGATCAATTCTTTATAATGCATTATCTAAGAGGGAATAAATATGAGGGATTTTAGACACGAATGATGTGGAGAGGTAACACGCATTAATTAGCTTTTCCTTTGTTCACCTCATGTCTAACGAAGCAGCAAATTCACAGTTCAGTAGCAAATGAGAGGTAATGAAAAGAAAAACAGTCATTTGTTTAACTTGTGCTCATGTCTTTTTCAGATTAAAATCTGTTATTATTGCTCGCTTTTCACTTCTTTCACAGGAAGAAGAATAGGTCTTGTAGATTAAAAAAAAATCCCCAAACAAGTATTCAGAACTGGCACTCTGACAAAACTTTCAGATTGGGAAAACCTCATATAAAATGTTGGAACCTATTTGGTCTTCAAGTTCTGTGAAAAAAAGAAGTGTTAACTACCTTCTCCTGTTATAAATATACTGTTTGATGCCCACAGGATAACTGGGTTTTATGCCATCTCCTGTGCAAGATGACATAGCCAAGCATAATCTTCACACAGCCAAGCACAATTTCTGCATGTTAGGGACCCAGCTGATAGATGTGATAGATGGCAGTAAGAGGAGAAAGGAAGTTATTACCTTCTCCCTCAGAAAACACTATTTTCTTGCATACTGGAAAAATCCAGAAGCTTTGAAGGCCCTCTCAGGCAGATACCAGCAAGCCTACAAGAGCACTGCAACAGCTTCCAAACCATTCTGGAGATTTCATACAATCATAGAATGGCTGGGGCTGAAAGGTACCTCCGAAGGTCAAATTTCCCGTCATTCAATCTTGCAGACTTCTTGGCATTCAGATGGTACTAAATTGAGCTACAAACCAACTTTTTCCCTATCCTAAGGCTGCTCCTAACTAAAGCTGCAGATTTGGATGGAGGCTTTTCACAACTTTGCGTGTTTCAGCAACCTATTATTTCAATTGCTGATCCTTACTAAATATGCCCATTCAGCTTCTCTATAAGAAATAAAAATGTTATTTAGAATATTCTTATGTATAGATTATTTAGTTACCTCGATAGCTAAAACACATTAATTTTCAGCTTCAGGATGCTGTTCTTAACCCTCTTGATGTTTTGTAAATAGACTGCCAAACTATGTCTTCGTGTACACAAAACCACAGTAAATCATGTTAAATTTGCAGAGTGTTTATGATGGTATAACTGAAAGCAGAATCTATTTCTTTATATGTAAATAATATTATTAAAAGAAAAGTAAAGAAAATAGATATTGCTTTCTAGCTCAAAATATCTATTGCAGAGTTGTTTCTTGCTTAGTAATGTAATGTTCAGCATGAAATGGAAATGAATGGGAAAGAAAACAGAATAGAAGAGCGGCAGTTGTTTTATAAGAGCTGCTTTCAAAGTAGTTCTTACTAGGTGCATCAAGTATAGTATAAGTCGTTGCTTTGAGGCAGCTTTGAAGACCTGTAATTGGTGAATGTATAGCTTTCTGAGCTCCATAGGTCTCTGTGAGCATAACTACTCTTTCTTGGGGACTAAACATGTGCCTGTGCTCTTCTTGGCTCATTAAGTTAAGCTCTTGATTGAGGAAAAATATTCAGTGATGGCATCATTTAAATACTGTAGGCTGTAGAGCTTCAAAATGATAATTCATTTGCAGTAGATGACACAGATTTGTAACCTTTCATATGCCCTTTTTATGGAAAATATGAGACTGACTTAAAATATGTAAAACTAGAAAGTGAGGGTTGATTGATTTCCAGTTAAGAGGAATTTACTGTTTCAGCCCTGATTTTTTTTATTTTTTTTTTCCAGGACCTCTTACATTCACATTTGCACTGTTATAAGAGTTATGCTGTATGGCATTTTCTTTCAAAAAGATATTAAATAGATCTGAGCTTGCTAAGGATTACAGCTTGAGAGACATGTTCCCCCCACAATGTTAACTGAATTAAAGCTTTGAGTGTGTAACTGAATTTGAGGAAATTGCATACACAGTCTCCTTCTCAGTCTCACTTCAATGACCCTTAAAATATTCCCTGAAGACTTAATTCTCCTGATGTGAGGGACAAGAGTTTTCAGTGTGAGTCCTATCAGGAAAATGGAGTTATGAGAGATGTTTATGCTCACCTAATGGGCAGGTGAGAACTGATAAACCTGAGAGCATCCATTATATGGCATCAGTGCATTTGAAAGCAAGCCACTGCATTACAGACCAATGAGTCAACCCATGACTCCCCTCCCAATAAACTCTTCATTAACATGGTGGTACCTGTGGGCTGTGAGGAGTGTTCATTTCCTCACATTGTGAAAGGGTCTCACCAACATCAGTTTGAGCAGCCTGTACTGTCTTCAAATATTATTTAACCTAAATCCTGGAAAAAAAAGTAGTTTACAAGATAATACATATACCACAAAGAAAGTTTCCTCTCCAAAAACAGTAGTTGGTGTAGTTTATTTTCATGCCACACTCTAAAAGTAAACACTCACCAACCTTCACCAAACACAAACTGTGCTTGGTTTTATGTTGCATTTTATGTCCTTTGTGCTGCTTTGGGGCAGGCTTTTATTGTAAGAAGCTAGAGAAACGATATGTTTTTAGATAGTAACTTCCCATTCCTACACTGATGAGTGCTCTTTCTGTACCCAGGTACTTTTTGTAGAATGCCATTTTTGTAGAATCCCATTCACATAGCCCCCCACAAGAACAGCAGTACAGACATGCAACCTAGTCCCAAATAACATTGCTAGCATGGTTTACTGGAGATAACAACTAAATCATTCAGTCCTAAACAAAGAATTACACTAGGCTGGTTTTCTTAGCTTGTATACTCAAGCTACACCCTTTTCCTCTAGAACCACGATGAAATTGTTTGGAAACAGTGGTATGATCTGGAAGGGTTAGCTGTTTTATGAACTGCAACTTACTTTGTCAATCTTCTGGCTCTGCAATAGGAGCATCATACCAGGCACTGTCATAACAAGTAGAGTTTGAAATGGGGAGTTTCTCCAAGGCCAGGGGTGCAGCTAAAGAGATGTTTTCCCTGGAGACATATATGAAGAGGGCAATGGGAAAAGTCAATAAAACAGATCAATTTTCTTATGAGTAGCAATTTAAAAAGTANCTAAATTAATTAATTAATAACTAATTATTTTCTAACTAAAAATAGGAATCTCATGTCAATCCTCCACCTCTGATAGTGCAATCCATGTCTGACAGTCATCTGTAACTAAGCTGTCTTTATTTGCAGTTCCATGTCCATAATTAAGGAATTAGCCAAGCTATAGAATTTCCAGACTTAAATCTACGGAGTTAAAGACCCAGGTTTTACATGAATCTCCTTAGCTTCTGAATTTGAAAAATATTGGAGAAAACACAAATATGTGATTCTATCAATACCACTTTTTGCTTAGAAATCTCTTGTACTAATACTGACCCAGTGTGACCCCAGCTAGCTTGCACATATTCATAATGTCATTAATAGAGTTTAACACATCTACTGGCACAGGGGGTCACAATAAAAGTGCTGCCAGATCCTTTTAGAGAGTTATTCACACAACGTGGTGTCATGTTAGCATGTGTCCAAAAGCAGTATGTGGTGGCAGGAACCACACAAATACCTTTTCTACTGAAAAAGTTGATACTGGTTTCTATGAATTAAGCTTGCAAGGCAAACCTCTTGGTGGATTCATTTCATGAAACCTGCCCACAGAGAAAGGATATTGATCATATCTCCCCAAAGCAAGAGCACGTGTTTCCATGTAAACTCTTACCATATCAAAAGTACATCATGCTATATAAACACAGGGTCATATGGTCAGCCATTAACTTAAATGAAAGGAGTTGCAGGGAAGTGTGACTGAGTTCACAAGTGAAATGCCTTTGCTTCCATCATCACTAATGTAACAACTCAACTACGCTTTTTTAAGGACACAAAAAAAACCCCCAACCCAACCAAAACAACAAAGCAACAAAAGTACCACACATTTGAGACATGAGGAAATGATTAATCTTGTAAAGTGTTTAATCTCCACACATCAAAGTATTACATGCATGCATTGCACTCCTTGTCTTCTCCAGTCATTTACACCCTGCTAAAACTGACATTTAGAAAATAACTAACCTCTGTTATCCAGCTACTGGCACTTCACTAATCATGAAAGAAGGAAGTTCACTAAGACTGAAATTATTGAGACCAGGCATTATACATGTGACAGGAAGTTTACTAAAAACCAAGAACAAAGTTTCCTTCACTTGCCTGAAATGCAGATCTCTTATCTGTGGTACAAACCTCACTATTTTTTCTTTTTTTCCAAATGTCACTACATTTGTATAAAGTGGAGATACTTTTCCTTTTTGTGTCCTAGTGACATCATCAGGAATCCCATGAACACAATGTAAGTATGACAAGAGTTTCAAATTTGAAACGATTCATACTTCTTCCTTCAAGTTAGTCTTAAATGAGCATGAAAAGCAATAAAAGGCATGCCATCCTTTTGAAAATATATTTTTTTTAAAGTGGTATGTTTTATGTCATGAATAAGATCTCAGAATTTCCACTAGACAGTTTTGTGTTACATTGCATTTACCTGGGTAATGTAAATAAATCCCATCTCTAGAATTATTCACATTTGGATTCTCACTCTATGGCTTGGCATTTATTTTGGAGTGGATGCATTGCAGCTCCTCTACTGCTTGATAACATCTTCATTTGGAGAAAAGTGTTTTTATTAGACTTGTTCTTTGCAAAGGCAGGTCTATCTGTCACAATAAGCTTGTTTTGACTTCATTTCACATGAAGGGTTTAATTTTTAACTATGGATATGCTCATGCTTTAGTTCTCATGATTCAGCTTTATTATTTCTCTTCCTAGAAGGAGTTGTTGTCATCTGCAGGCTAGCTGCTTATTATTTTTTTTTTTCATCAGAAGCATTTTTAATAGATAAAAAAATATTTTTCTTATGCTTGGTTTATCTTTCTACTCTTACTCTTCCTGGAATGGACTATGTATTCCAGGGTCCACCATAAGAAACCCAGCAATATTTCTTTGTGTCACTGATTGATTATAATATAGAAAGCAAATTTAGGAACCTAAATACAATGAAGATAATAAGAAGTAAAAAAAAAATAATAATATTGACACATTCAAATTAATCTGATGTTCTATAAATCGATGTTGATGTTCCTATCAGGACTATAGATTAAAAAAAAAAAAATAAAAAATCTTAGTTTTCTTCCTTCTCATAATATTTGTGGATAAGACACATTGAAAGAAGTCTGCTAGAGATTGTATGTCTAATCTTCAGTATTTTATTATCATAAATTGAAGGATAAGAATTTGCAGACTGAGCTACTTGACATAAATAACATCCCTAGTTATCCAGTGTGACGACATCTTCAGTCTACTTTCTGCACCTCTGAATACATTCCTGACTAGCTGTAGATTATTCTATGCTCTGTATGATGCTAAAGCAGAAGAACTAATTTTCCCCTCCTTCTTTCCTTCCACAGCTGTCCTATCTATATAAAAATGATGGGAAAATGATGACCCAGTTGCAGTCTTTGCATGTTGTGACCAGCAATGCTGATAGAAAGAAAAAGCAAGAGTTTAGAACCCATTGACAGAGGGTACAATTTGTTTTGTACTACGGCCAATTTGCTGTCAGCCTTTGCTTTAGGAATCTGTTTATGAATATCTGGGTATAGTTGCCTGGTCGTCAGAAACTAAAAATAATTGCTTTAAGGGAGGGAACAGAATTTGCAAATATTTCTCTTTGACATCTGTGGTCTTGGATCTTACTCTAGCCAAATAGGGACTGTCAATCACTATTTGAAAAGATCCAGAAAATAGCAGTATTAAAACAACTCCTTTTTTTATTCCTTCTGGAAAGCAGTATCATAGCTGGCTAAATAAGGTTGATACTGGAGGAGAGGGGAAGAAGGAGCATGTGCTTGTGTTGTAATATGACTCCTTACTCATCAGATGGCACCCTTCATCATCACAACCACAGCCTCTCAGTGTGTTAGAATAAACTAATTAGCTCACTGAAAGTTCAGGTTTGAATCTCCATTTGTAAGCATTTGTCATGAGTCTTGGTCAGCCAGTTTTTAAAGATTTCCATGAATTAAATATTTCTCTCTTTTTAAGATTGCCTAAATAAGGACAATTAAAATGCCCCTGGAACGGAATATACATTCAGTAAATACATTTGTGCTTGCTGCTGCCAGACAGTGTGAATGGGACAAAGCTTTTTACAGTGCTGATTGTAAATTAGAGTTCTAATATTCAGTTCTTCTAGAGCTGAAGACTATTCAATGCCCATGCAGGGAGAGATCCTCATCATGCTGCAAATCAACGGAACCACACTTTTAAAAGGGTAAAAAAAGACATTGGTCCCACAGAGTTTATTGACTTTGGTAAAGTGCATCCAAGTTCACATATCCTTCATTCTTCAAGTCTGATTACACATTATATCCACTTACTGGACAGCAAATGAAGGTCAGGCTTCATCCCCCTTATTTTTATGTACTTAAATGGGATGTTGTTAGGACCTTGCCTATCCATCTATTGTCAGTACAGAAGTAGGGGATATTTGTTGCTCAAAAACCTGGGCAGATGATAAAAAGGATAGAACCAATGGATAAATTAAGGCAGAAATAAATTATTTTTAAAAGAGGGAGAAACAGCCTTACAGGTAAATTTATTGTAATATATATATATATATATTTTATATTGTCATGACTGTGTGATATTATTCAGTAGTTGTTAGTATTGTGCTCATTATCATGATGTAGGGCCTTTCTCAAAGAAAGAAGCTCATACTGAAGTAACTAAATGAAACAGCCCAAAATCCCTCATTGTTGTAGTGTCTGATCACAGTTCACTGTTCTATAAAGTGTTACTAAATCAATGAGTCCATTTTCTTTATGGTGTACATTGATATTTAATGTATAGCTTCAGGAAATACCTTAAGGAAGGGCAATTTCTCCCTTCTCCATGTTGTTTAGCAATTCACAGTTTGAGCCAGCTTCAACACTGGTGAAATACAACATTTATTGGAATTGGAATTGTCTTTGGGGCTTTACATTCTAGAGCATCCACAATATTTCCACAAAGGACATGCTTTCCTTGTGTTTTACACACATTTTGGAGCCTCCTCTTCTCCAGGCTGAACAACCCCAGCTCCCTCAGCCTGTCCCCACAGCAGAGCTGTTCCAGCCTCTGAGCATCTCTGTGGCCTCCTCTGGCCCTGCTCCATCAGCTTCATGTCTCTCCTGAGCTGAGGGCTCCAGAACTGGATGCAATACTCCAGGTGAGGTCTCACCAGAAATCATGCCTAACAAATTTGATAGACTTCTATGACAGGGTAACAGTGTTGGCAGATTAGGGAAGAGCAACTGGCTTCATCTACCTGGCTTTGTGCAAACTTTTTTAAACTGTGCTGCACCATGTCCTTGTCTCTAAATTGGAGAGACATGGATGTGATGGATGGACCACTCACTATATAAGGAATTGGCTGGATGGTTGCAGAGTTGTGGTCAACAGGTCAGTGTTGAAGTGGAGACCAATGACTGGTGGTGTTCCTCAGCTGTCAGTATTGGGATCAGTGCTGTTAAACATCTTTGTTGGTGATATGGACAGTGGTATTGAGTGAGGCTGACAGGCTGGAGGGAAGGGATGCCATCCAGAGGGACCTTGACAGGCTTGAGATATGGGCCCATGTGAACCTCATGAAGTTCACAAAGGTCACATTCAGAGTCCTGAACCTGGGTCAGCACAAATATAGGTTGGGCAATGAATGGTTTGAGTGCAGCCCTTTGGAGAAGGACTTGGGGGTACTGATGGATGAAATGTTCAAACTGCATATGTCAGCAATGTGAGCTCATATCCCAGAAAGCCAATTTCATCCTGAGATGCATCAAGAGGAGTGTGGCCAGCAGGTCAGGGGAAGTGATTCTGCCCCTCTACTCCACTCTGGTGATACCCTATATGGAATACTGAGTTCAGGTCTGGGGCACCTCAGCATAAGAAAGGCACAGACCTACTCAAGTGGGTCCAGAGGAGGGCCATTAAAATGATCAGGGGGCTGCAGCACCTACCCTGGGAAGAGGCTGAGACTTGGGGTTGTTCATCAAGAGAAGGCTCTAGGAAAAACTTATAGCAGCCTTCCAGTATGTAAAGGGGGCTTACAGGAAAGATGGGCAGGGACCCTTTACTGGGGACTGTAGTGGTAGGGTGAGGAATAACATTTAGGATTAGATATTAGGAAGAAATCTTTTACTGTGAGGTCTGTGAAGAGGCACTGGAACAAGTTGCCCAGGAAGGTTGTGGATGCCCCCTCCCTGGAAGCATTCAAGGCCAGGATAGATGGTGTTTTGAGAAACCTGATCTAGTGGATGGTGTCCCTGTCCATTCCAGGAGCTTGGAACTAGATTATCTCTAAGGTCCATTCCAACTCAAGCCATTCTATCATTCTGTACTTTGAGTAAAAAAAAAATAAATCTAGTATATAAAAGAAGTAACAGTTAAATACAAACTAAGAAAATACTTTTGTATTAAAGCCTCCTTTCCATTTCAACATTTTTTTCAGGTTGGAACACATTCCTCCTATTCAACTTTTAGCTGTTGTCAAGGGTAAGTGCATTTTTCATTCAGTGTCAGGTAACATGATGGTATTTACATGGTTTTATCCAGTCAGCTTTATAAGAAGACTTTTCTCTGATATTGTCTCTAGTCCTTGAATATTATTATGTTTCTTTTCTACAATGCTTCTAATTGTTCTCCATCTCTTTTGCAAATATGAACATCAAAAGTACACATTTTTTTATTATTTTTTTTTGCTCAAGGGGAAAAGAAATGGGTGGGTAGTAACATCTCAGAATCAAGGTCACTTGCTTCAGATCAGATCCCTGCCTATATTCCCTGCCTATCTATTCACATCTTTCTAAAAGTTCATGGTTATCTGTATATTAGTTATGGTTTATATATCCATATAATGCTTTCCTGAGCTGCAAAACCCTTTCCCATTCTAAGGTGTATTTCAAATTCTCTGCTCCCAGATATTTTTATCCATATTATTAATTATTTATTTTTTAAGTTTTTGTATTATGAGTGTAATCTGTATAGGGCTATCGATGGGCCAATGTAGGATACAAGGCTTGAGGGAATGTCTAGGGTTTAAGGCGATGTTTAAATTATCATTCTACTTGACAGGCAAAGATGGTAGAGATCAGGAAAAGCAGTAGCTGTGAGGATGTATTTGTTAGAAGCAATGATGGAAGACAAGGAAATACGTGTGTCACTCCATCCGTGCTGAATTTTAAGTGTCTGATGAGTATACATCAAAAGATGTCAGAGAGAGAGAAGACAGGACTTTTGTTTGCACAGAAAGGTTGTATCTGCACTAATATAGAACATAGACCCAGGCAGAGGTTCTGTCCCTGGGACTCATCCACCCACACTTTCAAACCACTCAGCAGTCCCTGCTAGCATTTTGACCTTGACACTACACCAGAAAACAGCCTGGGAGCTAGGAAAGGTCAAGGATCACTCCCAAAGGCAATCTAGATGAAACTGTCCTGATGTGAAAGGAAAGAAAATATTATTGGTAGTGGCCAGACCATAATAGTTGCCCTCAAACAGAGAAATGGGATAATTATTTGTGTGTGTGGATGTAGCCAAGTAACCATAAGCTATCTAGCATCTGAACTGCACTATGTCAATGAGAGTACCCAATGCAGAGGGATCAAAGAAGCTGAAGAAGAAAGATAAGAAAATCTAGAGATCTTCAAACTGAGTACTTATTAGAAATATTTTGGCATATGCCAGCTTCCCAGGCATTTTCAGTTTCTTTTCTGATTGTACTGCTTACCTCAGTAGTTTTCAGGGCACCCTTTGCTATATATTGATAGAAATACCATCATTAATGATTTTGTCAATTTCCAAGACATTGATGAAAATGTTAAAAAAATTGTATCTAAAGCAAACATACAAACACCTGCATGATGTTTCTCTATTGATCTGTCAGCCATGTCTTAATCTGGTATTATGCTTTACTGTAAAGCAAGAGTACTGTGCTGTATTTTGAACAACAGTGTCAGGCAATACAAAGTCATTCACCCTACATGATTCCAAATATAGCTACACAACTGTTTTCTCAAAGAATCATAATATTGTCTAAGTATCATATCAAAGTATTTGAGAAAAACTAATTTTCAGAAAATTATCTTTATCAGTTATACCCTTCACCCCTAAATCATTTTCAGCTGAATCCCATGTCAGTCCTCTCCTAAGATATGTATCACACTATCTAGCCTGTGGTTACCCCAGTATTCCTATTTGCTTTTACTGAATAGTGGTATGTCATGGCTCAGAGTCAGGGCAGCCCCCAGACGAAGAACAGACACTCTCTTTTAACCCCCTCCCTCCCCCACAGGGGAGGAGAAAAGGAATAAGGGAAAGAGACTTAGTGATTAGAAAAGGAAACTAGAACAATTTAATGAAAATAATAATAATGGAAAATATGCAAATATGTACAAAACCAGTACTGAACCCCGAGCCAATAGACTAACACACCAGCTAGCTTGCTTAGCCTGCCAGTTTAGTTTGCCTGCTTTTCTTCTCTCCACGTGTTTTTTGGGGTTTATCTTTGAGACCCTCCAGACCCCCAGGCTTTCTATCCTGGCTATGCCATCTATGGCTGGAACACCTCGTTGGTCAGTCTGGGGTCACCTGTCCTGTCCACTACTCCCCACAGGTGTGGTCTGTCACTTTCTACACCCCCAGTGTGATACACAAGTTCTAGCAGTGGCCTTGGTATCCTTGGTAGTAACTCTGACCACGAGGTGCTATCACTGCTAGAAACAGCCACTGTCTGCAAAGCATGCTGCTCACTTCAGACAGTGCAGTTAGTTAGAAAATCTGAGCGTAAAAGTAAAATCACTGAACAGAATTTGACCAGTTTTCACTCAATATAGGACATTTCACCCCTTATTCCATGCCATTTACATCATACCTATCACTAGGTTATTACTTCTTTCTACAAAAAGTACATTTAGTTCTTGACCGTAGATATCCATTCACTATAACAGTCTCTCAGGGTAGAAAAGATAGAAGTTATCATAGTTCATGTCCACAGAATCACAGAATGTCAGGGGTTGGAAGGGACCTAGAAGATCATCTAGTCCAACCCCCCTGCCTGAGCAGGATCACCTAGACCAAGTCACCCAGGAACAGATCCAGGCAGGTAAGGAATGTCTCCAGAGCAGGAGACTCCACAACCTCCCTGGGCAGCNCTGGACTCTCTCCAGTAAATCTCTGTCTTTTCTGAACTGGGGTGCCCAGCACTGGACACAGTACTCGAGGTGGGGTCTCACCAGTGCAGAGTAGAGGGGAAAGAGAACCTCCCTTGCCCTGCTGGCCACACTTCTCCTAATGCATCCCAGGATCCATTGGCCTGCTTGGCCAATGCAAGGGTGCATTGTTGGCTCATGGGCAGTTTAGGACTGGTAACCTTGGTGCTAGGAGGAGCTGGGTTTCAGTACCATATATTCTATATTAAAATTTTAGCTGTTTCTTATCACTTTTTTTTTTCAGGAAATTGCAGTTAAATGACATAAGCCAAGGTATATGAAGAACTAAATATTTAAGGAGTCCTTGATGAAAAAAATAAAATAAAAATACTATCTCTAGAAGATATTTTTTCAAATCCTTTTTGTTTCCAGTTGGTTGGTGGATGAATGAAGGACTTAAATTTCTCAAATGATACAAACTCATAGATATCTTCCCAAATGCAGAATATATGTATATATACACTGAGCAATTCTGTATTTTCATTATCATTAATAGTTTGATCATGTCTAAGTGCTTCACCATTAGAAACTCCATTTCTTCCTGCTTTTCATCTAGGTTCCTAGCATTATTATGCAAATCTTTGATTCCTCATTTTCCTTATCACATCAATTTGGTCTATTCACATCTCCTTCAGTTTGACTGTACACTGCATTTACATTCCTGTGAGGAGATTTCATTCCCTAGCTGTGACTCACAAACCATCCTATTTTTACAGCTTGCTCTCCAACTGGAAAATAGCCCGATGCTCTTCTCAAATAAAACTTCTACTGCACAAAGTTTCCTGCCTCCTCCCTGTACTTGCTCAATTTTCAAAGTCCCAGAAGTTTTTTTATAGATTAATAAGCTTGACACAATCCACTGTCAAAAACACATGAAAAGTTTAGAGCTTTTAGAAAGTAGGAGATGTTTTGAAACAAAAAACATGACTAGTGGTAAATAACTTCTAATCTAAATATTAGCCATTTATATAGGAGCTCTAAGACATGTTCATTACACAATTAGATCACATGCAGAGTATCTGAATAGCAGTATGTGCAATCTAATTGGGACAAACCAGAAATAGATTGTTCTTTTATGCTTAAGAAATGTGCCCAAGAAGCTCCCTTGGGTTCAGAGTGCCTGTCCTATAACCAAACTCACAAAAACCTCTCTTGCCCTGCTGGCCACACTTCTCCTAATGCATCCCAGGATCCATTGGCCTGCTTGGCAGCAAGGGCACATTGTTGGCTCATGGCCATCCCCCTGTCCACCAGGACCCCCAGGTCTCTCTCTCCAGAGCTGCTCTCCAACAGATCAGCCCCCAGCCTGTACTGATACATGGAGTTGTTGTGCCCCAGATGAAGGACTCTACACTTGCTCTTGTTCAATTGCATTCAATTTCTCTCTGCCCAGCTCTCCAGCCTGTCCAGGTCTCTCTGGATGGCAGCACAGCCTGCTGCTGTGTCAGCCACTCCTCCCAGTTTCGTGTCAGCAGCAAACTTGCTGAGGGTGCTCTCTACCCCCTCATCCAGGTCATTGATGAATATATTGAATAATACTGGACCCAGCACTGACCCTTGGGGGACTCCACTAGTCACAGGCCTCCGTTCAGCTGCTCATTCAGCTTCTTGCAGCTAGTGAGGAAATTGTAAAGGAGCATTTCTCCTACAGAAGAAAAGGAGATGGCTGCTGAACAGCCAGCAAGGAGATCAATCTACATGCTATGCTAATGTGGTGACTACCAGAGTATCTGAAATAGTTCTGAAAATGTTTTCAAGAGTCTGATATGAGGTGCCAACAAAACTGGCTCTGCTGGCAGTTAAGTTTTTATAATTAACAAAGGTCAGCTAGATTGCATGGGTTTCAGTGATGGAAGAATAAAACTCAACATATATATATTTAGAGTGTTCAAAAATTATAGAACATTTTAAAACCATTAGCTAAAATTATCTTTCCAGATAATTTCAAAAGGCATAAACAGTAACTACATAATTTAAGGAGAATTTCTGCTTTATGACTGTCACAGTGTTGCAAAATTTAAAAAGCTGTAGTTGTTGGGGAGGTGATGATACACTCCAGATTGTGAACTGGCAGTGCCCCTGAAGGCAAAGTTGTTTCATAAACTTTAGCATCTTTAAGACTTTTTTTCCAACACACAAAAATGCCAGAGACATCAAAGCAAGATATTATAAAGGTGACAAATTTGATGGTATCTGAATTGCTAGAAAACTGTGTAATGAATGTTTAAATCTTTACAAGGTCTAACTGTTTCAGCTTTACATTGCTATACTTGTTGCATGGATTGTTAGGATTCAAGATGATAATAAGCACTTACTAATTTAAAAGCTTTTGTGAACACAATGTCTTGATCCTGAAAGATGAGTGGATGTCTCATCAAATTTCCTTTGATTTTTGTCACAAAACTACTGAAATGAGACACTGGATTGTGATATGCTGAGCATCTGATCATGGCAGATTACCTAATGTTAAGAGAAGCACAAACAAGATTCTTTTGTGTGTTTGGGGGAGCTTTTTTAACACATATTGTGCTTAGGGTTAAAACTTAAACAGATCTGGAAAAGACCACTGATATTTTCCTTTAATGATGCCCATGTTATCCATCTCCATTCCCCAGTGCCTACAATGATGTGATTAGTCATTTTGAAGAATAAAAATGTCTGCAAAGGACCAGAATACTCACAGCCACACAACTCTGTTTCCAACCCTGGGCAGCAGATTGAATGCAAGCATTTGGCATGTAAACAAGGCCTCTCTGTTTATACATATATTGTAAGTATTAGGTGCTAGTGAGTTGTTTCTAGTAGATGTAGAACATCCGGATACTATTATATGTGGGAAAAAAAAAGGGTTGACAGCTTACTTGGAATTAATGTTGACCCTTTTTCTCATCTGTACAGGAGAATTAAAATCTTTTCATCCTGGTACAGGTTGATAAAACTATTTCAAAGCCAGAAGAAAGATCATATAACTTCACAAATGCAAGAGCAGATAGCCAAGAAGGTCCATTACCCAAATACACAGGTAGGCTTCATATTGTATAGCACAGTTATATATTTCTAGACATGGGCAGAATACAAAGATTGCCTTTGAAATGTGAGGACAAATGTGGGCACCCACTTAAACTTCGTGTCACCTCTGTCTCAAAAATGGCAGTTGAGTGAGATCATAAAACAGTTCTTCAGACACACTGGACATGAAATTAACACATCCAGCACTTGAACTCTTGATCTCATCTGATTTGGTTTGTAAGGATGTTGAATGGTCTGGAAAAACATTGATTTTATCACCTTCTCTTAAAAAAAAAAAAAAAAAGAGAGAAAATGGTCATTATTAGTTACTGAATTAAGCACAGAAAGTTTATCATATTGGTATATGCCATGCTCTAGAGCCAGACAGAAAGCAAATGGCAAGAAAGAAAGAATTAAGGGACATACAAAATTCCCAGAAAGTGGAACTTCTGTCTACTGGTTTCTATTGGTCAATAAAGCAGTAAGTGACATAATGTTTCTATTAGAACTTATCAACATCCATTTATGTATCTGATATAATTCATAAAGGATATAAAAAGAAAAAGATTGCATGCCTTTTCACCATCATTATATTTTAGATGAAGCTAACCTGGTTATGCATCTTATACCCTCATTTGTTTACTGCTTTATCCTATTGTTGCTCTCAAAAAGCCACTGGAGAAAAAAAGAAACCAAAATGTTTTATGAACAACTAAGACACTAAATAATCACTTTTTAAATTATTTTCTTGGTATTAGCAAAGAACTGTCTGACTCCGAACCATAACAGTAAAGTTGTAATATATACAGTTAGAAACTGTATTTCATATTTACAAAGGTGCCTTTTGTGGCCACATCACATTCATTTAGATAAAGTAAAACTGAGGTTAGGAAAATAATGACCATTTTTTTCTATCTGTGGCAGGAAATACTATTGAAATAATTTGCCAAAAATACAATTACAGGGGTGATGCTAATTGTCTTCTTGTTGTGAGAGAAGAGATAAGAAAACAAAAGACACATTTTATGGATTTTTTTCTAAGCATTCTTCACATTCCTCTACCTGCCACTGGCAGTGTCTAGTAGCTGACCAGCATTCCTTCAGGGAGCAAACAGATGGCTGGCACATAAAATTCTCCACCCTTCTGTGTTTGTATCAGACCAGATTCAGTGCTGACACAGAGACTTATACAGAAAGAATACAGTGGTCAACAGAGTAATGGAAACAGAAAGAACATTTCCTAATAATACAATTTATTCTCTGAAAGGCTGTTCTTCTTTAAGTAGTCACAGTGTTTGACATCAGATGTTACATGATGACAGTGAGCTTAAATGGATGTTAAAGTGGTATGGCTCTGGGAAATGCCCCTTGCATTGATCTGCTTTCTTGGAAGACCAGAAAATTTTATGAGGCTGTTCCACGCCTCACTCACAAATTACAGGATTTTATCCTGTGATTAACACCATCACTGCATTTACTCACAGGGTAAAACACCACCATTCATTTATCATACCTGTTCAGATGAGTTACTGACACCAAGAAATAACAACAGTTTGTTGTAAAAAGATACGTATGTTTAATCAGTAATATTTTATGGCATGGGGTTGTGCTCTTTTAAAATGGAAGGATAAAATTACACATTTAAATACTGCTTCAAGACATGATCACTGTCCCCATCTCCCTTTTTAACCTGAAGTACACACAGAGAAGCATTGTTGTACAGGTCTCCTGGATCAAGATGCTCCATTCACTCCTCAGCCTGTCCTTTTGGGACTCAAAATCAGGGGAAATGTATTCTAATTTATTTATTCTAAATATATTTATTTAGATTTTTTTTTTCTATTTATTTATAATTTATTCTAAAGTAAGCAACTGCTTCTGCAGTCTCTTTGGACAGTAATGATGGGCTGATACTGAAGACCTTGAACCATTCCTTTCTCTAGCATTTATTAAGTGTACTGAGCAGCCATGAAGATCTACCATACACCCAGACACTTTCTCTCATTCCCTCTGCTGAGGTGCATAGTTCGTGTTCTCTGTACTAGATGCTCTGCTGAGAACAAAATATCATCAAATTCTGTATGGTCTATTGAAGAACATGCACTAATATGACATGTATGAAGACCTAACACTCACACGAGTATGCTTTTTGTTTGCAAATTAAATAGGTTTTTTTAATGTATTTGACCACATCAATCTGAAATAGAAGATTGTTGTTAAAAGACTTTTTGTATAGACTTTAACATAATATAATAGGAAGTTTTACATTATACCCTTGGGTTTACTCCTCTTGTGCTTATTCAGACAAAAGGACAACTACAATCAAAATAGCTTAAATAAAAGATTATTAAATCAGACCTCAAATGTTTGTTCCCTTTATGAGAAAAAGTGAATTAAAAAGTCCTCAACACTATAAAATCTGGTTCAGTTATGTAAGTAGTACTAATGAAACTGAAGAAAGCCTTTTAGTCTCCTAACTATATATATAATTAGGCAGTTTTTATTTATGCAGGAGATAAGAACAGGTTGAAGAACTGTTAGAGCTCTTTGGTGACTTAGCCAAACTTTTTTTGTCTACTGTCTGCCTGCTTTGGAAATAGCTTTTTATGTACTGCAGGTACAAGGCACTACATAACAGCAACTGCAGCTACAGTGGTATGTGGAGAAAAAAAAGGCTTTTTGATCTGCCAAAATGTCACCTAAACTTGATATGCCCTGATTTAGCAATCTATTATACATGTGGTCTTAGGGGTCTTTTTTTTTTTTGTTCACAACCTACTATTTTCTAAGACAGGCAGCTAATATGGACTGACATGACTATAAAGACTAAGGCAGTTCTCGTATAACTCTGGTTCAATTTAGCATTAAATTCTGCAAATTCAGTTTGAGCTGCACTGTGAGATGTACAGGAGCCCTGAGTTAAGCAGAGTGATACTCTGGGACATCACAACTGTCTAACAAATCAATGCTTTCCCAGACTGTGCAGTTCATCCCAAATGTCATCATACCATTAAATGCTTTTTGACTCATAAATCCATTGATCAGTGGGGATTTGGGCTTTCCTATTTTATTTTATTTTATTTTATTTTATTTTATTTTTATTTTATTTATTTTATTTATTTTATTTTATTTTATATATATATATAGTTCAAAATGGCTAGAATAGAGATTGTCTTTTCATTGTGTCATACAGAAGTTATTTTGGTCAGGCTGTGAGCTACATCTGGGGCTTCCACAATCTTTTACTGCAGAAATAGTGAATATTGACAACAATGCCTCAGCCTTTAGCACCTGTGCTGTATTTACCTGCTAGTTATTTCAAACTATAAATCAAATGTTATTAAAAATAATCCAGATAATGGATTCTACTGGACACAGCCCGTGAGGTAGCAGCAAGAGCAAGATAAGGGAGGTGGAGCCAGCTAACAGTGATGGCAGCATGGGCAGGGAAATCATCACCCTGAACACGACATAGTCCTGCAGTACCAGAGCAGGTTGGCCACAGTGACAGGTCCCATCAGCAGCCCCACACACAGTGAGGAAATCAGTCATGCCTGGGGTCCATCCAGTCACAAAGAGCAGGAACAATAGACAAGACTGGGCAAACTACAGTGCAGGTCCAGGGTCCATCCTGTAAATCATCCAGTAAGTCAGAAAGAGAACTGGGCTGGGCAAAATCTGTTTTGAACTTCCACTGTTCCTAATTAAAAACAGCCATTTATGGCCTTGAGGGATGGTCTTCCTTCCCAGCTGATTTATTTCAGCCTACAAACTGCCCTTAGGATGTCTCTGAATCTGTTAGCATGAGTAGTCATAGCTGTACCTATTAAAGTACATTATTTATCAGTCCTGTGAATGACCAAAATGATCACTGCTTTTTAAGACTTTTTATACCAAGAACTTGTTCAGAACTTACTCTGACACATGCAGATTTCAAAACATTTCAGAGAAAAGCAGTATATTCTGTTGCCAGATTGTGATCAGCATCTTTTCTAATCACTTAGCATCAGCACAGATGAAAAAAACAGGTTTTTTTACCTCCCGTGAACTTTCAGCCTTAGATTAACTTTTCTTTGTACATTAACTACTCCTGAGATTCTGAATAATCATCTGGTTGCAGAAGTATGATAACAGCCTGGGCCAACTTAACTTTGTTTAATCTTAGCATCTGAAATTTCTGACATCTTGATGGAGAACTGGTACAACTATTTTTAGCCCCAGGAGTGATGTCTTCAAGCAGTATGACCATATCCCATTTTCTGTCCAGCTTTCAGTAGCATGTTCAAGCTATCCATTATTAAATATGCTCCAAATCCAATTTTTCTTTAATAAAGTGTTCTACTGTTACTCATCTATATTGAATCTGGTGACTTTACAGGGACAATAAAAACCTAAGCAAGGTACATATCAGGAAATATTGAATAGCACTCAAGTGTTCCCAGAAGTTAAATGGAAGAGCATAGGATCTTGAGCAACTCAAACCAAATGTACATCAAGGTACAAAAACACAGACAATAAATAAAATGCTTAAGCTTGTTGTCTATTAGTAGTCATTTCCAGTGTTTAAAACAAAGATGAGAATGAAAAATAACAATAGTACAAGAAGGAGAGGATGGGTAAATAAGGAGATTTTTTTTTTTTCATTGCTTCCAAATGTATCTAAAGATAATTTATGTTTCTACCTCACAAATTATACTTGGAAAGCTGCACTTATTTGATTCAGTAGACTGTAACTGCAAAAGCAGCTGTTGAAAACTGAATTGTTTATTCTGTTGCTGTGCTTTCCTGGCTGTGACCAGATGCAACCAGCTGTTAACCAGTTGCTGCTCTCTGCTCATCTCCTGGCAACATGATGATCAACAAGTCCTACAAAAATGGTTATAACTAACTAGAAATAGGAAACAATTTAGACATTTTCCTCCAATCCAATGATATAGTGATGCAGTATTTATTTATTTAAGATTATAAATCTGTTCATAGATTTAGTACGACTAAATTTGTATTTAAAATTATACCATGCTTAAAAATGAGTTTAAAAATGCCCTCAACTAAGCATTTGTAAAAGCAAAATATACAGACAGCATGTATCAATGTATAGTCTTGCAGCAACTATTTTAGGATATGACCAAAAATGTTGAAGGCACTGATTAGGTTTCCATAGGTAATGCAGCATTTGTTCCTCTGTTGTTTACCATATGGCACACAAATGAATTTCCCTAGCCCACATATAATTGCACACCATTTAAACACTGGATTATTACAGGTTTCTCCTAAGCTTTTCAATACTATGATACCACCTCAGAGCTTTAGAAAAGGTAATGAATTTATTTCATACCCCTTCTGTAAGAATGCCAAACCAATAAAAATATAATTAATTTTGGATGTCTGTTTTGCTACAGATGCACTCTCTTTTTAATAATATTTTATATGGTTCAAGTACAGACTCCAGTTACATCTGTAGTGCTTAGCATTTTAAGCCTAGGCACAAAAATACTGTGGCACCTTGAAAATAAAGAACATGAAATTCGTCCCTAGCTTTGAAAATCTAATTAAAATTGATGTGCCAAGCAGAAGGAGGACTGGCATAAAATTAATTTTTTTACAGGCTGTTTTCTTACTTGATATCAAGTTCTTTCTTTCTTTTCCAGCAATATTTTGGCTCTTTTCAAAAGACATCTTTTGCCCTGTGTAAGCCTGGGACTCTAGAGTAAGAATAGGACATGTAAGAGAGACCATGATGTAAACCACCAAAAGCTGAACTAGGAATGTAAAGTTATTTTAAATGTCAGGTTTTCTTGCAAATTTAATATTCCTTTTAGATTCGTTTTAGAGCATAACAAGATATCAAATCCTTGATTGTCATTCAGCACTGACACTGACATAGTTTAGCCCTTGGAGGAACTGCAGTTAATACAAATAAAGAAGGAAGTGCAAGCAGAATAATGGATTCTGGATCGACTGAGGAACTCCAAAGACAATTCTTTATGACCCCTCTTCAGTTTACACTTCATTGTCAGGTAATTTTCTTTTGCAGATTAAACAAAGATATCATCAACCTAAAGCAACTTCTGTATTTATTCCTGTTTTTACTGATTAGTGAAAAAATTACGAACAGAACTTTTCTGCAAGAAATGGCTTTCAAAGTAAGAAACTCATTTTATCTTTCAAGCCCAATCTGACTAGCAATGAAGTCCGACTCTTTCAATTCTTAATTCTTTCAAACCAACCAAAAAAGTTATATAAAATCTCTTCTTCTGAACAAGTTCATTCAGAATCTAGCCACAACCTATGAATATCCATCTAAATGAAGCTAAGAAATCAGACCTGGCATTTGCCAGATTCATACCAAGATCAAGAACTGACCATACCTTAGTAGTCACAGAAATAGTCTACTACAAAGGCACAGAAATCAGATATTCAGTCATCATTTTGGATCTCTTTTCAGCTTAACTTTGCCAACCTCCATCCAGTTTATCTTCTTGATTTATTCAGAAGAAATGGTATGATGCCACCACCATGTGTAGAAGGCTCCTGATCTTCTCTGGAATTACATACCCAGCCATAGTGGTAGAACAATGCTAGAATCACATTTTTCTCTGCTTATTCCAGCATTTCATATGCAATATCAGTTGTAAAAATGAATGTCAGCAATAAGTGGATAAAAAGCAGCTGTACCTTTTCCTCTTCAACATTTGACTACCTCATTATTATCAATGTAGCCCAGCATTTAAATCAAATCTGTTGTAAAAAACACCAGACCAAAGCTCAGAAAATCAATAGGTATAATAATAAAAAGCGTGTCATGTCAGTGGAAAACATTTCAAAAGTTTATAGCTAAGTTAGAAGGGGTTTCATGATAATACAGAGGCCCAATTAAAAAAATCTGCAGCATGAATAATGCTAGCTACCATCTCAGACTGGACAGGATAACCTTTTTCTCAGATGGATAAGCTATCTCATTTATTATTTAATTTAATTATTATATAATAATGCACCACGAAACCCAGGCATCTTGGGGCAGGTGTGGGGTGCTGTCTTTTTAGGAATTATTTTTTTTTCCTGATCATAAGAACCAGAAGCTCTGAACCATTAAGAATTTACTTACACATCATTTCCAGTTCCCTAAAGTTTGGAAGCTCTGACCTAGTCCTAATGATACTAAATAAGGTATCAGCACTCCATGAATTCCAAAGAAAGAACTTCAGCTTTTTCAGCAGCTCACATCTATATTAACATTTTAAAGACTAATTTCAGAAACCTAAAGCTGATTCATGATACTTAAACGTTTAGAAGCAGTAATTGTGATGCAGCAATTCTTGCATCACTTATGGATCTTCATCAGCTGCTTTCATTTAGATTCCACTTCCATAACTCATGAGTATGCACAGCTCTTCAAACTGATTCCTACAGAACACTCTTGTGACTCACACAGAATACAGTGTAAAGTCATGCTGTCTCTTTTTTTTTTCTTTTTTTTTTTAACACAAGGCAATGTATGTTCAAGGCATTCAATTTCCTGGATGTATTAAAGATTTCGGATTAAGAAAATGCTCTTAGACAGTGAATTCTCACAAGGACAACACTTATTTCTATAGGAAATTCTGTTCTGTTAGAATTTTCATGGGAGATGGACGGAATGTTGTCAAGTTCTTCAGGAAGTAATTTCTCAGTATTCTTATACAGTACTTTTTGAGCTTTCTTCCACAGTATAGTAAAAATATAAACAAAATACATATTTAAAAAAACCCCAGGACATTTCACTATGTGAAATTTCTCAGTATAGAATTACAGTTTCTAAACCCAGTCAAAAGCCATTTCAGAGACTGCTAAAATTGCATCCCAGAACAGTGNTGCAAATTTAATATTCCTTTTAGATTCGTTTTAGAGCATAACAAGATATCAAATCCTTGATTGTCATTCAGCACTGACACTGACATAGTTTAGCCCTTGGAGGAACTGCAGTTAATACAAATAAAGAAGGAAGTGCAAGCAGAATAATGGATTCTGGATCGACTGAGGAACTCCAAAGACAATTCTTTATGACCCCTCTTCAGTTTACACTTCATTGTCAGGTAATTTTCTTTTGCAGATTAAACAAAGATATCATCAACCTAAAGCAACTTCTGTATTTATTCCTGTTTTTACTGATTAGTGAAAAAATTACGAACAGAACTTTTCTGCAAGAAATGGCTTTCAAAGTAAGAAACTCATTTTATCTTTCAAGCCCAATCTGACTAGCAATGAAGTCCGACTCTTTCAATTCTTAATTCTTTCAAACCAACCAAAAAAGTTATATAAAATCTCTTCTTCTGAACAAGTTCATTCAGAATCTAGCCACAACCTATGAATATCCATCTAAATGAAGCTAAGAAATCAGACCTGGCATTTGCCAGATTCATACCAAGATCAAGAACTGACCATACCTTAGTAGTCACAGAAATAGTCTACTACAAAGGCACAGAAATCAGATATTCAGTCATCATTTTGGATCTCTTTTCAGCTTAACTTTGCCAACCTCCATCCAGTTTATCTTCTTGATTTATTCAGAAGAAATGGTATGATGCCACCACCATGTGTAGAAGGCTCCTGATCTTCTCTGGAATTACATACCCAGCCATAGTGGTAGAACAATGCTAGAATCACATTTTTCTCTGCTTATTCCAGCATTTCATATGCAATATCAGTTGTAAAAATGAATGTCAGCAATAAGTGGATAAAAAGCAGCTGTACCTTTTCCTCTTCAACATTTGACTACCTCATTATTATCAATGTAGCCCAGCATTTAAATCAAATCTGTTGTAAAAAACACCAGACCAAAGCTCAGAAAATCAATAGGTATAATAATAAAAAGCGTGTCATGTCAGTGGAAAACATTTCAAAAGTTTATAGCTAAGTTAGAAGGGGTTTCATGATAATACAGAGGCCCAATTAAAAAAATCTGCAGCATGAATAATGCTAGCTACCATCTCAGACTGGACAGGATAACCTTTTTCTCAGATGGATAAGCTATCTCATTTATTATTTAATTTAATTATTATATAATAATGCACCACGAAACCCAGGCATCTTGGGGCAGGTGTGGGGTGCTGTCTTTTTAGGAATTATTTTTTTTTCCTNGGACGGAATGTTGTCAAGTTCTTCAGGAAGTAATTTCTCAGTATTCTTATACAGTACTTTTTGAGCTTTCTTCCACAGTATAGTAAAAATATAAACAAAATACATATTTAAAAAAACCCCAGGACATTTCACTATGTGAAATTTCTCAGTATAGAATTACAGTTTCTAAACCCAGTCAAAAGCCATTTCAGAGACTGCTAAAATTGCATCCCAGAACAGTGCTTATCACAGTATTATGAACTCTCACAGGTCTATGGAATTTCATTATACTTTGTAATCTGCTTAAAAATCATGCTTCTGATGACTTGTGACTCTGAAAAATCTCCGCATCAGTTTCTTGATCACATAATTATGACAGAAAACTCAGCACACCTCAAACAATAAAATCAGTGGGCAAATAAAAACCAACCTGAAGTATGTATTAATGATTGTAGGATATCTCAGGACTATGTTGGGACTTGATTCATATTTAAATCTCTGGCATTACCAACAGTGATATTCCTCTACACTGAGTTAACCTAATTGTATTCTTCTCCATTCTACTTCCATAATCCAATGCCAAAGCACATTTTTCTACTTCATCTGGTATTTTGTAAGCCACATTGTTGGGCATAGACTGCTTAAACAATTCCTCATTTTCTAAGGGAAGTGCTTTTTCTAAAGATTCAGCAGACACATTATCAATTTCTTATTTTCTTTTTAGTGTTTTGATAAAGACTTCTACATGTCTGAAAATACATGAATAAGAAGAGGCCCTGAAACATGATAATGATAGCTAATAAAATATAAAAGTAAAGCTTTTCTTTCTTGTTGCTTTGCATGCAAAGTAATAAAACTACTTCTCTGATAAGATATAAAGTTTACATCTCTATCTAAATGACTTCAGCACTTGTGCTCACAACTACTGTAATATTAATCCTAAAGGAACATAAACTTTATTTTATGGCATAATAT
>VYZU01062517.1:125016-158469 GCA_013401355.1 Ceyx cyanopectus | reverse complement strand
CACAACAGGAGTATTTCCCAGAAGAAGTATTTGTCACTATAACACAGGGCTCAATTCATTCACTACAGGAAAAGTTTACAGAACTCCTGGAAGCAGCCAGCTTCAGATAACGAGACCATTGGATTAAATATAGGTTTAGACTTCTTTTTTTAATCTTTTCCTTTATCTCCATCCAAATCCCCACTCCCTTTTGGCTGCTGTCACTACAGCACTTCAGATTCTGGCACAGAACCAGTAAAGGAGGTATTTCAAGAGATGGTAAATCAACTTATTCAACTCTCTCCCTGGCTTCCTTTCACAGAGGTCAAATATGTTTTCAAACCAGTAAAAGAAGTGAAAGTTCTTTCAAGTCTCACTTCTCACAAGGCAGGAAAAGCAGAAGGTTTTTTCCAATGTTCATCACTAACAACATGCAAGTCTCAGAAGAGCCTCTTTTCTTCCCTCAGCCATGGGATATACACAAAGGCTTACTCATTATCTTTTCATATTTTCTCCAAAATGCCATGTACAGGACTAGCAGCATAACGGGACAGGAATTGTACACATACATCATCTTTCATTGTCTACCTTTATTTTTAACCCAGATTCCCAAGACAGCTCCAAGACTTTAGAGTATGTCTACACGGGGCAGTGTAGAAGACCATCCTCAACTCAACTACACTGACTGGGCTGATAAATCTACAAAGCACATTGCACTGTTGATAGCTGTAGCACTAAAAGATGTATAAACTGTTTTCCTGGCACATTGCTCAGGTTGGTAAGCTTTGTCTCTTCACAAGACCAATAGCTTGGACTTGGTAGTTTTGAAACTACTTAGTAATTAGCAGTGTGTTTTATTCTTGCACTAGCCTAACCAAAGCAATTGCATCATGGTCCAGCGTGCTGTGTGGATGCACTGTGTGACAAACAGGGATAGAGTGCATCTAAGTTGTTAAAATAATGAAAATATTTCATCTTGTTCACTGTATATTTTATTTTTCATAGCAAACTTCATGCTCATTTTTCAGACCTATGCATTTGTTGAATAGTATGTATCAGAGATGGGCTGATGTAAATTACAATACTTTCATGGTGATAGATGGTAGCTCTTAGGGTTTAGTCAAGGTCTTGATAATCTTAGGTTGCTTGATGATCTTAAATGCCTTTTGCAATCTAGGAAATTCTGAGATTCTCTGGTGCTTCTGCCCTTGATTTCTGCAATGTTTAAGTTAGAATTATGAAAATGAGTGATTACTGTCATGGCACCAGCTAAGAGGCAGCAAACCAAGTGTGGATAGAGGCAATATTGGCCTTCACACATGCCAGTGAATTTCACTCCTGACTTTGACATGTCTATTCTTCCAGACCTGAGATGTTCCTTCTAGCAAATGCTGTGATTCTATTNATACTGCAGATGCATCCTTTGAAACAAAAACAAAAAGAACCCAAGGATTCAGTATTTTGTTGTTTGTTTGTTTACATTTCTGCAATAGATAAAGCAGTTTTAAACATTTGCTATAGTGTAAGTTGGGAGTATAAAAATACACCTGTACACACCCATGTGTATGTGTACATCAACATATATGCAAATATATGCTTCTATATAAATATAAAACTCTTCTCCTGCTGGTATGTTTACCTATTTTCACTTGTTACTTCTTGAAAATATATTAAACTACCAAAGCATACAGATATTAACCCTTATTTTATTCCTTTAATATAGATTTCAGTTATTTTGAAATAAAATAAATTTCTTAATTGCTAATGGGAGCCAGCTATTGAAAACTTCAATATTATACAGAATTACAATTGGATATCAAGACCATTTCAGTTCTGCTAAACAGAAATTGTTCTTAGCAAGGAAATTATGTCACTGGAAAACAAATATATGCATTATCAGTACAGAAAACCTCTACCTAAACCTCAGCACTGTAATGGCTCATAAATATTAGATTCCTGATGAAAAACCATTTAGGGTGTAAAGTCTGATCACATGAACTGATCTGTGCACTACCAAACCTGCATTACAATTGTGGATGTTTCAGTTAACAATTAGGCAAGGAAATTATCTCAAGCTCTCAAAAGAGAAATTAACAATAATAGTGAAAATAACTACTACAATAATAATTATAATAGTGGAAATTACACTAAATAGATGTTTTTCATTTTCCTCAGCTCAAAGATAAATAATAATGGCTTTAAGCTCTTTTAATCAAGGGATACAAGGACATTCTGTCTTTGCCTTCTGCTTTGACATTTCAAGTTACCCAAATGAAAAGTCATTAAAAATCACCAAATAATTCCTTTTCATAAAACAAAAACAAACTCACAGAAACAAAAAACAACCAAACAAGAAGCCACACACACCGAAAAAAACACAAAACAAACAAACAAAAAACCACAAAACTAAAACAGTGAGGGGTTTTAAAGGTAAATTGTTTTGTTATGAATCTTTATAATATAATTCAGACAGAACTCCATACAACTTTTTCTTCTTTCATTTATGCCCTCTTCTGAAGTACAAGATGACTATGCTGTCCTGTTACCTGTCTTGTAGTGCTTTTTTTCCAACTTCACTTAGGAGTTGCTGAAACAGATGCACATGTGGGTCTGTTGAGTCTCTAGCAACCATTTGTTATACCAGTAGGTGAACATCTTCAAGGCTTGTGTGTCCATGATTTGGCAAGGGGGCTGAGGGTTTCACAGAAGCCCATGAGAATTATCCCCAGTGACATTAAGGACAGAGCCAGCTCTCTCTGGGAGACTGTGAAAGTCATGGAGAAGGAGGAAATAGTGAGACATCTGAAGATTGTAGCAAACCCTTCATCCTTTTCAGTTTACAGCCAGAGATACAGCAATAATTTCTGTGACACATAAATAACCAAAACTACAACATGATGATTTACTACAGCAGGAATGGCAATAATAATAAAACCATCAAAACTCCATAAAGACTCTTAATGAGTCTGAAGATATTTTCATTATTGCAATAAGTGTTAATTGTTTCCTTTGCCATTAAGCTTCTATGGCAAAGCTTTGCAGAATGTCCCACGGGTTACCAGTAAAGGCTCTAGCTCTTGTATGGAAAATCAGAACAAACTAAACAGAACAGAAAAGTACTTTCAAGGACTAAAGTTGGAATCAGGACACAAGAGATCTGTTCTTGGTCTCATCTGGCACAGTCCCAGTGGAAGGAAGCTGTATCAATTGACACCAGCTGAGAATATAGTTTGATGTGTCCTCTTACTCTCTTTGGTTTGTATTTTCCCTTTTTTTTTTTTTTTCCCCTTTAATGTTCTAGTCACCAACACCATCCTGGCCAGCCACTAATAGTCCTTCAAGGCTAATCTTCCTGCTAGCTTACATTTAAAAATGAATCTCAGATGCAGGAAATGAAAGCCTTCCTCTCAAACATAAAGCAGATTCCAATTGAAAACGAAAGAATTCACGCTTCAAACCACTCTTTGAGGATGTCTTTCTCTATTGGTAACATTTGGAGCTGTTTGAAAGGAGCTAATGAAGACAGGTTTATGTGACTGGTTATAATTTTACCTTCCCAATTGCACATTTCATATTTGTCTCAGTGAATTATCTGGTAAAATATTTCATGATAGCAAATTATTTTAAAGGCTTTACAACCAGTGACATATTTTAAGCTAAAGTTTCAAAAACAGCAAAGTGAGCTTGCAAAAAAAGGCACAATTGGCTAATTGCTCAAAAAGATTACATTTAAGCATATACAAAGATAAAATCTTGTAATGCCTCAAACCTCTAAATGGTGGAATATGATGACCAAGCAGAGGGGTACAGGTAGAAAAGGAATCAGGGACAAACTACATACAAAGTCCATTTTATATGCTGTGTGCACAACCCCAAAGATCTCCCAGTGTTCACTGTGCAAACTTTCTTGCTGTGGCATTAAGATTTTAACTAAAATAAACTTTAACAATTAAACAGAGATCAACAAGGCTTGCTGAGGAAGTGGCACTGTGGAGTTACCATGGACCACGGCAAGGAGAAAAACTTAGTTGATGAAGCTATCACTCACCCCCTCCCTACCTGCCCATTACTTGCAGCAGGCCAAGAGAGTCAGGAAGATGTTCTTCAGCGTTACTCTCTTCTTTCTGTCATTACCAATTGCAGAATACAAGGATGACTCACCTAGTCTTCACTAAATTCATTTTCCAAAGAGTTTTTCCCCAGCTTTAACAGGCAGTGGAGTGGGTATTGGTTGAATAGGCTCAAACCCTTGACTTTCAAAGGAAAACTGAAGAACTGTGTTGAGATGATTTTGTAAAGTTATCCACCCCTGCAAGAATTCTACCATTCTTGCTGTGGCTGAAGGTCACCATGTCATGATCAGTAACACCCAGGCTGCCCCCAACCTTCACAACACTAACCAGACCTTCTTTGTTAGTTAATACAAGGTCCAGCAGCAGGAAGCTATCACTGATGCATTGCAAGAACCATATGGACTGATTGCACCTGGCTGTGTAGCCTTTCCAACAAGTATCAGGGTGACTGGAGTCAACCATGAGCACCAGAGCATGTGATCTTGAGGCTAAATCCAGCTAATTCCAGTAGTTTTCATCAACACCCCCAACAATTTCACCTATATTTGCATGCCCCTTAATTCTCACCAATAAGCTTTCAACACATTCTTCATCCTACCCTGGGAAGAGTCCAATAAATTAATTTGCTCATGCACATAGAGTGATTCCACTGCCTTGCCTTGCTGGTCTATATTCCCTGAAAAATACATAACCACCCATGGTAACATTCCAGTCATGAGAGCTGTCCCACCATGTCTCAGTGACTGCAGTGAGCTCATGGCCCTGTGAACAAACACAGATCTCCTCTGGCTAGTTCCCCATGCTGTGTGCATTGGAGTATAAGCATTTCAGAGAGGGGTTGAGTGTATAGCTTTTGCCCCTGGGGGCTGGAAGACCTTCTGGTTCTCAAAAATGTCAGCACACTGCCCCACAAGTGCAGGGATAGGACACCCAAGGGCATCTCCAGCTAGTCTGGATACATCCCCCTCCCCTTTCATATCTAGTTTAAAGCCCTGTCAATCAGCCCTGCAATCTCTTGTGCAAAGACTCCTTTAAGAAAGGTGTTTCCCATTAAATGTCATCAAACCTGGTGCTGTATAGGTGATTCTGGTGTCAAAAAAGCTGAAATTGTTATGGTGACATCAGCTAAGGAGCCATGTATCAACAGCCTGTGTTTGCCTGTGCACTCCAGTGTCACTGCCTGCCACTGGAAGGAGAGAGGAGAAAAGTTTAGAAGTTATACCTTCCTACTCATAAAGGAATACTTTCAAGAACTACAAATGCTTTTAAGAGAATCTACAATTAGGATGTATTTTCACGCACTATGTATACTTTTAGGAGGAAGTAATTACTGTAATAATGTAATAATTACTGTAAAAGTGAATTTATTCACAGGTTTTGTAGCAATAAAGTTTATTGTGGCAGCCTGATTAAGAGGAGGAGGTATGTTTCCATAACAATTTTTTGTGCGCAAATATTTGAATGCTGAAATTAAAAACAAACAAACAAACAAACCACACATATTTTTTATTTCAGGTACTTAATTTCTTCTTGTCTTAGTTTCCTAAGAAAAAAAACCAAAACACAGGTATTCAAATTCAACTGAGTTATCTGTCACTTCCTGAATTTTGAGTTCACTAGGCAGTTTCAACCAAACTTAACTGAAAGGTCTAAAATAATCTTAAAACTCTTGCAGTTTTCTTTGAAATTGGAAACTGGAAAGAGAAGAGAAATGCTATTAATATTACAACGAAGAAGAGTTAATAAGTTTATTCTTAATTAGACATCAAGAATTCTCATGAAAGAGAGACATCAGAAACCAGGCCCTCAGAATTCCTCATTTCTATTACATTTCCCCCGGTGATCTTACCTGAAACTTTTGAAGTACTTCTGTTTCAGTGTCTTGCTTTGCTTTAGAATAGAGCTGTAAGATGCCAACCACTTAGATGTTTACCTAGGCTTAGATAGGGTTTGAAAAAGGTGTCGCAAGTAGGATTTTTTCCTAAGCCACTGCTATCAGCTTCTGCCAAATATAAAAAAAATACATTTCTAGACCTTCTGGTTTTAATGAAAATCTTCCAGTGCTCTCTGAGCAGCTAGAAAAGAAGCTCAAGGGGAAGACTGGTACACAAACATGGGTCTGACCAACCACTTGTGAAGAAGCCAAATGTAGACAAAAAGCACAGATGGAAGAAAGCTCTTTTTTATTTCACTAGCTATTGAAAGATGGTGTCTTACATAACTAGGCACACTTAAAGATGAAGCATTCAGCCACAGTTACCTGCTTAAATCCAGTATTTCCTCCATTTTTAGCAATCAGAGTGATAATCTATATTCTATATATTTCTATTATTCTATTATCAGGGTTTTTCCTTAGGAATATGATCTCAAAATTAGTTTTAATTATATAGAATTAGTTCTTTGATTACTAACTACTCCTTAAAATGCTTCTGAAAGCACAGTTGAGATTGGTTAGTGACCTCTGTGGCGACTGCAAGCGAAATAACTCAAGTTTTTCAGTGTTTGTACAAAGTCTTCATCATGTGAAATGTTACACAAGCACTAGGTATTAGGGCTGGTATTTAAGACTTTTCATGTCACTAGAACATCTGTGCAGGTAGCACTGAGATGGTGATGTCACCACCTTTGCAGAGGTGACGTACAATGGCTTGGAGAGGTTGCACTGTTCTTTCACCTTAATGGATGATGATGATGATGATGATGATGATGCACTCTGCAAGAGCTTGTGGGAAAGCAACTGCTACCTCAGGCTGTTTCAATCAGCACAGTGAGGAGATCTGCTTCAGCTTCCATATGTGACACTGGGCAGGCTCCTCACCCTGTCGCACCTGAATGAAGGCAAAACGAATACCAGACTCTACCTTGAGAGACAGTGGAAAGAGAAGTGTTTTAGATTGCACACAGCAGGGATCAGCACAACTATTATTTATTTATTATTTATTATCATTAATAAATATAATAGTTTATTTATTAATTTATTAATATTAATATTGATGTTTTTATTTATTATTATTATTATTTATTTAGCAAGTTTACTGAAGGTATGTAAGAATAAATTGCTGCTTTAAATCTGGCAGCTTCTGTAACTTTAACAGCTACCTCTAAATACTTAATTCACCTGAAAATTCACTGCTATCTAAGAGGTATTGCATCAGGCTCTTAGTAACTTGCCCATTCTGCCCAGGTATGTGTGTCCAAACTTCCAGCACAGTGCTTTGTTAGACCAGATTAAAGACCACAGCATCTACTTAGATTGTTACCACCGTAGAAGTAAAAATTCTTCTAGCCTTTTACATACTTTTTAATACATATTTTGCTACTTTTCCAGACAGAAAATTCCTACAATGCTTTAAAATATTTGCTACACATCCTGTACATACTGGGATCCAATTCTATTATCAGCACATCTTAATTCCCAAGTTTTTTCAGTGAAACAACTTAATAATAAACTCCCAGTATCTACAAGCAATTTCAGGTTTCCACTTGCATTTGGGCTTCTTGATAGGTGCCATTTCAAGGATAAAAGGGATCAGAGGGAAATAAAAGAAAGTAGATGTTGATAAAATAACACAAAGTAATTTTCAGCCAAAGCAGCACAAAGATCTGTGCAGTCCTTCCAAAGCTTTTCCATGTCTTTCTCAACTGTACAAGACAAAGCAATAGATCTGTGGTTTTAATAAATTTTTTACCTTAACAGAGTTAAGGGTCATAAACAGCAACATTTCTCATCATACTGACTGATTTCCATTTCCTCTCTGGTGGTTTTTGTTGGTGTGGTGGTTTTTTCACAATGAAAGCTACTTTTAAAGATTTGTCTGGAGTGCTACCTCTCATTAATGTTCTCATCCAGGAGACTATGAAATATATCAAACATCACAGAAGAACTTTCCTAGAAGTTGATAGCTTATTCCCACACATGTACATAAGCCAAAACAAAAGAACCCAACCAAACAAAACCAAAACACCACAAAAGACACACACACATTAGAAAAAAAAAAAGAAAGAAAAAAGGTAAAAAGGCTGACGAGAAAATCTAGTAGATAATTTATAATGAATGAACAATAAATGAGAGAGCAGCCCATGTCCATCTCTAAGGTATGAATGTATCAATATGAGGAAGACAAAAAGAATTACTTCAAAGAACCAAATTTAAATTGAGGAAGGTCCTCAATTGATGATGAGTATAAATAAATTGTTCACACATTCAACAAGACACGTACTAACTATTCCTATCTCCTCACAAGCTGCAACCTGTTCAAGGCTACTGAAATGTGAGGGGAAAAAATCCCAACCACCCACACCTTTTTTGTCCAGCCAAATAATCCAAAAAGTAAGGAAATATAAATAAATAAAGCTCAGTGTTTTCATAAGACTTCATATCTTCAAAGCACTGCATATGCATTAGCTAATCAATGAGTTCCCCTGTCTCGAATCCAAAGTGCTTGTGAAGAAAGGAGGCCAAATCACAAAAGTTCAGGCAAGCCTGATCTCAAACATCTCAGCTGGCTGCCGCAGAGCCTGGCCGAAGCCCCAGCAGGAGATGGTTCAGTGCTCCTCTGCTTTGTGGTGCGCTGCCCCTTCAGCAGCTGACTCCAGCCAGCTGCTACCGCCCGGCCACATGAGAACTCACAGCAGGGGACCAAGTCATCTTCTGCATCCCCTGCTTGAGCTCTGCTCGCCAAGAAGCTCTGGTACAGAGGATTCACCTCCCAGGAGCCCTTTCTGCTCTCAGCCAGGGCCAACCCAAGGCTCTTCACTGTGACCAGCCATGTCTGCGCTGAGGGGAAGGGAGGGAGCTGTGGCAGCAGAGACCAGCAGAAGCTGCCTGCCCTGACTAGGGCCATTTCAAAGCAGTTGTCCCATTTGATCAGCTAACCCCACACAGCACAGGCTGGCCGCTGCCATCACACCGCCTCCAGCAGCTCAGTGCCAGCCAGGCTCGCCCTGCTGTGCCCAGCCAGCCCTGCTGCTTCCCGGGACACCAACCAGCTCCAGAACCACACCGGGCACCCCGGACACTTTTCAAGGCTGCTTCTGGACGCTTGAAACAGGTTGGTGGAGCCTCCAAGTTTTGGCCATTGAAGGAGGCGAGGAGGGAATCACCAACACGGGAGAGGGAGCACTTTCCAGCACAGCCAGCCCAGCGCTGCCTGCAAGGACCACGGGGAGGGGGCACACGGGTAACCCTGCCTCTCCAGGGGTCATTCCCCCTCTCGTTCCTCACTCGTTTCATCGCCACGGAGCTCCCTCTCCCCGCCATGCCTCGCGGAGCCGCCAGTGTTTGAACACCCCGGGCTCCACCGCCCTGTCTTCCAGTGCGGAGGCTCCGCCAACCCTTGGGCGTCCCGAGGCGGGTCGTGGGACGCGGCGCCCCGCCCGCCCCGCCCCAGCGGCCCCGCCGCCGCCGCACACAAAGCGGCCGCCCGCCGCCACCAGCCTACCCTGCGAGCGACGCCCAAGCCCCCGCCTCAACCTGCAGCCTATGAGCGAGGAGGCACCGCCCCGAGCGGCGGCCGGATCGGGATCGCACCCGCCACCGCGCACCGCCGAGGAGAACGCCGCGCTCCCGTCCTGTCGCGTCCCCGCCGCGGGGAAAGGAGGCGAGAGAGCGGTGGGTGCCCCGCTGCTGGGGATATGCGTGTGTGGGGCCGCCGGGGCGAGCGCAGCCGCCTCCGCTCCTGCCGGCCCTCCGCAAGGTGTCGCCGTCGGCACCGGAACGGCGGCCGGGCCGCGGCGGCTCCAGCCGAGTGTCCACGTCCAGTTCCGCGGGGGCCGGGCCGTGTGGAGCCGCGGGCGGCGAGGTGTGCAGGGGTTAGCGCCGGCCCGCCCCGTCCCTCCGGCGCAGCCCGGTAGCCCCGCTCCGGCCGGCGCGGTGGAGGCGGCGGCTGCAAGCCATTACTCGCCCGAGGGGGGGGCGATCCCTCGCACGATGGTTATTGCCAATGATTTACGGAGCCCGGAGTCGAATTGACTCCGTCCGGCCGCTTCCTTGATCCCTCTTTTCTGTGTTTTGAATTGCCCCGAGCGGTGCCGCGGGTGGGGTGAGTCCGCGGTGCCGAGCGGCGGATCGGAGGCGACGAATCCGCCGAGCTCGGGGGGCCGGCGCGACGCGACAAGGGGACGACACAAAAGGGGCAGCGGCTGCGGAGCAGCTCCACGGGCCGGCGAGGAGCGAGGCAGCCCCTGCAACCGGCCCCGGGCCCCCGCGGCAGCCGGGCGGCCTCTGCGGGCCTCTTCCAGCGCTTGTGCACCGGGAGCGGGACCTCGTTCTGCTCGCGGAGAATAAAGAGCGAATGGGGCTTTTGGCGCCAAATGCCAGGCACCTCCCTGCTTGTATGGAAATCAGGGAGGTGGGGTTAGGCTGCTCTCGCCTTTTTTTTTTTTTTTTTTTTAATGCTTCCCTCCGCGGGTGTGTCAGAGTTTGTGGATTTTTTCAGCTTTTTTCATTTTTTTTTTTTTTTTTATATTAATGCCTTTTTCTTGGGGGGTTAATAATATCCAACAGCTTCCAAGCCAGGCAGTGCCAGTCATCTGTGTGCAAGCAAAGGGTGAATGCGGAGGCTCGGGGCAGCCGCGGGGGCCGGGCGGGCTGGCGCTCAGTAAAGTGCAACACACAAGATCATCTGCTTTGCTTTTTTTTTCTTTCATTCCCTTCCCCCCCCGCCACTCCTCCCCCTTGCAACACCCACCACCATCACCAAGGAGGTAAGAAGAGGAAGCTGCAGGCTCCGGGCTGCAGGACAAAAACCCAATCAAATAAATAACAATTCCACATCGCGTTTGAGTTGCTGAAGCAGGGAGGGTGGGAAGGGGAAGGCAGCGCGGCGTGTGAATGGAGTGTTCATTGAGCAGAAGAAAATCCTGCAGGAGAGATTTGTTTTGTTTTGGAGCTGTCGCGTTGAGATCGCCCGTTTTCTAGGTGCCTCTTTACTGCTTTGCATTTTCCAACGGTTTAATGTCTTTGACGAGTAGAAAAATGTACAATACTGGAAGTGCTCAGGGGGCGGGGCAGGGGGAGAGCAGCTGAGCCAGGCTCGTTTCTTTGCATTTCATCATAAGGCTTTTAATGGATTTCCCCCCCCCCCTATTTTGGTCTCCATTTCAGCGTCAGCTGTTGTGAACCCAGTAGAACGGTTTCCCTTTATGTTACCTTAACCGAACTGTAGGGAGACGCTGAATGTCTTTTTTGGGCTGAAAGTCTTTTTTTTTTTTTTCTTTAAAAAAAAAATGTCTGATGCAACTGAGGTCTCGGAAGAGGAATGGGGCTGTGGTTGACTGCTCGTGGCTAGAGAGTGGGGGGTCCGGCCGAGGTAAGGGCAGCAGCATTTTGCGGAGGCGAGAGGGCTGGAAAGCTGGCGTGTTTTGCAGGAGGTTTGATTGCATGAAGTGCTAAAACGTGCAAAGTTTTTGTCCTTGCAACCTCACTGTTGTTCTTTATCTTCAACTGGGAAAAAAAGAGGGAAGGAAAACTTCCCGTATCTTCTTGGCAAATCAGGAGGCTTTGTTCGTGGCTCCGGGGTGGTTTTAATGCGTTTTTCTGCGTGAGATTATTACATAAGGTTGATAATTTCTGTTGCCGCTGGATTTCCCCTCCTCCTCCTCGCCCCCACCTTGTGTTTTGTGCGGATTGCTCCGGCTCGCTGTGCTGAATGAACTGGCGATTTGCGAAGTTGCAAAGAGCCCCTCCCGCCCCCTTCTTTGCATCCTCTCTCACCCTTTGCACCGCTCCGCAGATGACAAAAGGAGTAAACTTCCTTTACTTTTGCTGGCATACTAAGAGGGCTTTCTGGAGAGATTACGGTATCAAAGTCTTGCATCTGTCTACAGTTACTCTGCTGTTTGGAGCGTTGGAAGCAGTTCGGGGAGAGCAGGCGAGTGCTATGTGCAGAAGCACAGAGGTGCTTTGCATCCTTGCTCTACCTCGCCGGCTGGGTTTGTGTCCTCACGGAGCGCCGGGGAAGGCGGAGAGCTCTGCGTGTGGGAGCGCGACATGAGCGCTTTGCTCTCAGTATCTAGAGCCGGGAGCAGAGGTGTGTGAGATGCATTTTTTCCCAACTTGCAAAAGGCTCTCTCTTTATTGCTGTTGATGGTTTGGTTTTTTTTTTCCTCTTAACGGCAGGGAGTCAACGTTTGTTGCTTTTTTTATCTTTTTTTTTTTTTGTGTGTGTGATTTAATTGGTTTTTTTTTATCTTTTTTTTTTCTTCTTTTTGTTTTGTTTAGTTTAGTTTCAGGTCTTCGGAGAACATCTCTTCTTGCCCTTGCTGGAAATACCCATAAAAACTGTCTCTAAAACTATTGCCTGACTCAGGCAGGGATCGCGTAATGCCAGGAATGGTCAGTAAAAACCCAGACCTCGAGTTCGACTCTTTGCAGCCCTGTTTCTACCCGGACGAAGATGATTTTTATTTGTGCGGCCCGGACTCCGCTCCCCCCGGGGAGGACATCTGGAAAAAGTTTGAGCTGCTGCCCACCCCTCCTCTGTCTCCCAGCCGAGCCGGGCTCCAGGAGCACCCCCCGGGGGGGGTCCCGATATCGTGGGGAGGGGCGTCTCTCGGGGGCTGCCGCCCCGCCGACCCGCTGGACTGGGCGTCCGAGCTGCTCCTGCTGCCCCCCGAAGCCGATCTGTGGGGTGGCTCGGACGGAGGGGACTTATTCGAGACGGGCCTCGGCGTGACCAACAACCTCAACTCCATCATCATCCAGGACTGCATGTGGAGCGGTTTCTCCGCCCGCGAGAAGCTGGAGCGGGCGGTCAGCGAGAAGCTGCAGAGCAAGGCGCCCATCGCCGCCGCCCCGCCGCCCCCCCCGGGGGCCGCCGCCGCCTCGGGCAGCCCCGCCGCCGCCAGCAGTCGCGGGGAGGGAGCTGGCGCCGTGCCCGAGTGTGTGGACCCGGCCGTGGTCTTCCCCTTCCCCGTCAACAAGCGAGAGGCGGCGGCGGGCGGCGGGGCTCCGCGGGGCGGCCGCTTGCCGCGACCCTCCGGGGACAGCCGAGCCAGCAGCAGCTCCGGGGACGACACCCTCAGCGACTCGGGTAAGCGCTGGCCCGACGCGGTCACCCCGGGCTCTGTGCAGGATGGGGGGGGGGGGGGGGGGGCCTCCCCCCCGGGGGCCGGGGGCCCCCCCGCCCCCCGCGGCCCCCCGGGGGGGCGGGGGGGGGGGGGGTGGCGGCTCTGCCTCCGGGCGCCGGCGGCTCCGCAGCCCCCGCGGGCTGCTCGGGGGGCCGGGCGGGGGAGGCTGCGCCCCGGTTCGGTCCCCGACGGCGGCATCGACGGGTGGGGCGAGGCGCGAGGTAACCGGCAGGCGGCAGCAGGAGCGGCGGCAGCGCCGGGGCCCCCGCGGCCGGGGCCCCACGTGGGCAGCAAAGCCGGGGGGAGCCGGCTCACGGGTTCCCGTCCCGGCTGCAGTAGGCCCGGGGGGACGACGGGGCAGGAGCCTCAGCGGGCAACAGGCACGGCCCGTGGGCTGGGGACCTCCCGGGGCTTCCTTCCCTTTTGCTGCCCGCGATGCCCCATTGCAGAGGCCGTGCAGGGAAGGGTGGTGAGGGGCAGAGCAGGGCTACCATTGTCACCCTAGGGCCTGGATTCGTGAGGGATGACCGAATGTGCCCTTAGGAGTGATTTGGGAAGGCTGGAGCACGCTGTAGTGACCCCTCTGAGCAGTGCTTGTGCTGCTGCTTAAACTATCAGCTTAAAATGCACAGCAACATCACATGTCGGTGCCTGCAGGTAAGTCCACTGGGGCTGCAATGTGGTTTCGCCTGTGTACAGGATATGGGCTGCATGTCCATAGCCATAAACTTGGTGATCCATCCCGGGTTTCAAAGCCTGCTGTCCCTTTAATGTCTGGTTTGACAGCTTTGGGTGAGGAAGCACTTCCAACAGCTGTCTTCTTGGCAATGCACCAAGTGCCGGCTTAAAGGGTCCGCGGCTGGAGCAGCTTCACCTTCTGCCTCAGAACAAACCCAGCGATTGTTTCATTTTCCGGCTGCTTTCCTACCAGCCAAGGGCTGTGTTGTGGCACTGTGCATGCCTTTTGTACCTCAGCTCCACAATTCCATTCAAAATACATACATTCTTTCTGAAAACCTTTCTCTGCTGCCGTGATTATGTGGGTGGTAGCCCTCCATTGATTGAAAATTCGACACATTAAAAAAAAACCTAATTAAACTTATTAGACTTTCAGAAACCACTGTTCTTCAGTCATTTCAAGTATATTATATACTTCTCAACTATAGCTGATTACAGATGGTTGGGCCCACCCTGTTTTTAGCATCAGTTGTTTCATTGCTACTTTTAGTCTACATATTTTGTCAATATATGCATCCGGGCCTTTGTTCCAAGTATTTTTTTAAGAGTAACATGTTTTATTTTCTATTTCCTGTTACCAGAAGATGATGAAGATGAGGAGGAAGAGGATGATGAAGAAGAAATAGATGTTGTGACAGTGGAGAAAAGACGTTCCTCCTCCAACAAGGCTGTCACCACCCTCACTATTACAGTACGTCCTAAAAATACCACTTTTCCCTCAGTCAGGACACAGCAGAACGAACTGATTTTAAAACGTTGTGCACCAATTCACCAGCAGCATAATTATGCGGCTCCTTCTCCGTACGTGGAGACTGAAGATGCTCCACCACAGAAAAAGTTAAAAACCGAGGTGCCCCGTCCAGTCAAACCCATCATCCAACCAAAGTCTAAGAGCTCCAGTCCTCGAAACTCTGATTCCGAGGACAGCGAACGTCGACGCAACCACAACATCCTGGAGCGTCAGCGGCGTAATGACCTGCGGTCGAGCTTCCTCACCTTAAGGGACCATGTTCCAGAACTGGTGAAAAATGAGAAAGCTGCGAAAGTTGTGATCTTGAAAAAAGCCACTGAGTATGTCCATTCCCTTCAGGAAGAGGAGCAGAAGTTACTGCTAGAAAAGGAAAAATTGCAAGCCAGACAACAACAATTGCTAAAGAAAATAGAATACAAGCGGACTTGCTAAAAGTTCTTTGGTTTGGTTTTTTTTTTTTGGCTGACCAGGACAGTCGTTGCCACTTTGCACATTTTTGATTCTTTAAAGAAAAAAAAAAATAATTGTTTTTTGACGTTAAGAATGTTGGTTTTACTTTCAATCCAGTCCCTGAAGTAATTGACAAACTATTATCCGGGTACGGAGCAAATGGATGTTCTTGCAAGGAGTTTATTGCAAGACTACCAAACAACAATGGACTGCCTTTGTTTTTCTTCTTCAGAACTGTAGATGGTGGGGATTTTTTTTTTTTTTAATTGTTGTGAGCATTTGGAGCTGCTGATGACATCTGGTTGAGTTTTGAAAGTTCATTCCTAAGTCTTATGGTGCTTATGTTCTAAGAGATGTTACTTTAGGGGTTGACATTTTGTACCCCTGTGGGAATTTTCTGTAAATACCATCTACACCCTTGCCTTTTGTACATGTCTTGGGTTATGAGAGGTGGCTTTTGCTACCAGTATTAGACTGGAAGTTCATACCTAAGTACTGTAATGCCTCAATGTTTGAGGAGCATGTTTTTGTATACAAATATATTGTTAATCTCTGTTATGTACTGTACTAATTCTTACATTGCCTGTATACTTTAGTATGATGCTGATACATAACTAAATTTGATACTTATATTTTCGTATGAAAATGAGTTGTGAAAGTTTTGAGTAGATATTACTTTATCACTTTTTTGAACTAAGAAACTTTTGTAAAGAAATTTACTATATATGCCTTTTCCTAGCCTGTTTCTTCCAGTTAATGTATTTGTTAATGTTTGGTGCATAGAACTGGGTTACTGCAAAGTTCTGTGTTTAATTTCTTCCAACGATGTACATTAGTGCTGCGTCTTATAGCACTTTGAAATACCTCATGTTTATGAAAATAAATAGCAATTACATGATGTGCCATTTACTATTTTTCTTTTCAATGAAGTTCTTTGAAATAAAATCTTTTAACTTTGCACTGTTCATGAAATAAAAAACATGGTCCTATATCCTGGGCACATAAACTCTCAAACTCTAGGTGTTGCTCTACAAAAAGTCAGCTAGGCAGGTTGTTTCCATTTCTGATTAAAAAGTCATTTTAATAGGAACAATTTTCCTGTACTAAGGTTGTCTCATGATGTAGGACACTGAACCTATCACAATGGAAAGATGCCCAAGTCCTTTGAAGACTTGAGGAATATCCAGTGTATGTAGAGAATTTTGAGGAATCAGAACCATGATTCTAAGGGACTGGCCTTGGTGTGTGATGACTGGAGAAGTAAATGATGGAGGTGTGCTTCCTACAGCACAGAATGTGAAATATTTGTAGTAACCAAACTGTTTATTTGACCTTGTTCTTGTTTATAGGTGAAGATCCTGTTTGTTACTACTTGTGCTAAATTGGTAAAATTGAAAATCCCAGGGAAGATGCAGAGCTAGGAAGCCTGTGTCAAATGAACAATGAGACTTGGCAGCCTCAGTCTCAGGAGGTGTGATGGAGGCAAGATGTGTAAGTCTGTGAAATGTATTTGGTCATTTTGATAAGCTCTTGGAGAACCAAGGAGTTCTATTTTCTGGTCTGTCTGGGTACTTCTGACCTTTCTGCACCTGAAAAATTTGCCATGATATGAGAATAACTGCAGTATGGGGGCAAAGTTGTCACAGCAATGTATGTGTCATATGTCAATGCCTTACAGTAGCTTGTTGGTGTGTATTCTTGGGCTCCAAAACAGCTTCTATACCAAGAACATTGGGAACAGCACTTACTAATAGTGCAGTAAATCCACATCCTGAACAGTCACAAATGGGTGTAACAACCTTTGGATTCAGCTAGGCCTGCACAAGTTCATGCCATTTGAAGAATCAGTCTGAAAACACTTTCAAAATTCAGACTTGAGGACCACAATCATTAATCATTCTATAAATAGAATCCTTGTTTTCATACCCTTGATGTGGACTTGATCATGCTTTCACTTTCACAGTAGAGTGAAAAAACAGACAAAACCTAAGCAGAGACAATTGGTGTGAACAATCACAAGGTACATTTAATTTTACTAGCTACAACAAACAATTTTCAAACCTCATTTAATTAGCAATTTTATTGAACTGCTACTGTATTGTTTAAAAACAAGGTACAATTTAAACGAGTTTTCTTGAAGCAGAAGGAATGCTTTTCAAACACCCGTTGTATTGTCTTTCTAACCTGTGCCCGCTTGACCTCTAATTGGCTTCTTAATGATTTTATGGGACTTAAAAGTTACAGCTGTATACTGGCAAAGTATTTTATTTGCAGCAAATCATATTTTGAACAATAATTAATTGCAGAATGTTCTGTCACTATCTCTTTACAACCTAGGAATGTAGTGTCTTAAGGATTGGATGTGAAAAATTGAACAGATATTCCCTTCTATCTTCCCTGTCCTGAACAACATCTAGTCCCAAGTCCTCTACTCACAGTCAAGGTCTAGGTTGGATGATGTTGCTCAGGGCCATGTACAGCCAGTTTGAATGTCTTCAAGGATGGAGATTCCACAGCCCCTCCAGACAACACATTTCACTTTTTAACTACAATTGACATAAATTTTCTTATTATCTGTTTGGAATTCTCCTTGTTTCAGCTCCTGTCCATTGCCTCTTGAGTTGTGTTTAACCTCAGTAAAGCCAGCATCCACCTTCTCTGTAACCTCCATGAGGTAGCTAAAGATAGCAATTACTTCTTCCTCTTCTGGAGACAACCCAGTTCTGTCTTGCATTATTGTGATATCCAAACATTTAGAGTATAATGAAGGTGTCAAATGCTGAGATTTGTGTGGATACTCCACATAAATCCCATTTGAAAACCTCTTTTTCAGTGTGAGAGTCTTGGCCTGGGCCTTTTGAATTCAACAATAAACTTTCGAGTGATGTCAATAGAGATACAGAATCTGGCCCCATATACTGTATTGTTTGTTGTTATATGCTATACTACCAGTACTTGGAGTTGTTTCTTCTTATTTTTTCTTCTTTTAAATAATTGTCAGGAGTTTTCATGTTGTTGCTGTAGGGAGCAAGCTGTCAAGGATAAAAGTTTTGGTAAACAAATCTCAGTTGTAGGATTCTATTGAGTTACAGTTGTTAAATAGAAGATAGTGGTTTTCACTTCTTTTGTGTTTACATGATAAAAACATTTGAGAGATGTAGGAAAGGTAGCTTTTGAAAAGCATAGGTAAGCAATTTACTTAGTAATATTTTCTGAAGAATCCGTACCCAGAAGGGTAGCTAGAGATGGACAGAGATGTAGCCAAAACAGTAACAGATCATTCTGCTGTGTATCTAGAGCAAATAATCCATAAGGATTCAGTCAAATAATGAATTGAGACACTATTCCTCTTTTTTAACATACACACTTATATTTGCATAACAACTGCAAATATATCTGTCTGAAGAATCTGTTAGAAAATGTGGCAAGTACCTGATAACTTCATTAAAAAGAGGGTATTGCTGATCTCTGAAGGGGAAACTGAATTAGGTTGATCACAACCTAAGTTGTTCTGATACAAAAATTCCCAAATTCCTTTTCATAGAAGACAGAAATTGCTGATGGAATCATTATTTCCTCCTAAATCACATAACCCAGAGGATGGTGTCCTTCCACATTTGTTTTTGTTTTGTTTTTTTTTAAATACCACTAAGAACACAATGGACTTGAATCACCAAAATTAAATGATTCCTCCATAAATGAGCATAAGTAAAACACCATCGGGAGAGCTTAAAAAGGTGAAATGTGTTAATGATGCCATTACCACTAGGTCACCTGTTGCCACGAGTGCTAAGGAAAGTGCATTTCTCAAACCCCAAGCTGCTGTTACAGCAACTTATCACCAGGACTTGCCAGGACTGCTTGAGATTTCATGATGTGTGTAATCTGCAGAGGGCACGTTTGCTGCTGGTGGGTATATTGATAAACCAAGCTAGAGTAAAATGACTCTAAAATGATCCATTGTTAAACCTGAATTTCCAGTGTCGTGGACGGTTTAAATCAGATTTAATTTTGTTTTAAGTTTGAGATCACAAATGTAATGACATTTTAATGTACCTTGCTCTGTCCAGACAAACTTTCATTTCTGTTGGGATACCTTTTCCAATCTACAACAGTGGATGAATGTAGAATATATAGTTAATTGGCATCGTGATTTTAGTAGCGATTAAATAAAATATTTAAGTGGTACTTATCTCCATTTTGCTTCCTAACACCATCCAAAATAAGTACATAGTGCTTTAGCATTCAAATATTTCACTTCCTTATAGAAAAAGCCAGTGTGTGCATGTAACAAATTAGAATGTTAATTGGATTGATACTATTAATATCTGTATAAAAATAACATTTTTCTTGTGCAATGCATGGCAATTATATTTAGGTATGACCTTGTTTCTTCAGTATGACGTATACTTAATAACTACAGTGTAATGAATATTGTAATTAATTTATTTTTAATATGAAATTAATATTGCAATTCATGATGTAGGAGATGAGGGAATTATCCAATGTCATACACGGAGTTCAGTGGTCACTCATAGCTGAGAATCCTCATAAAACATTTTAAAAACACTTTAAAATAATTTATTTATTTTAAATTCTTAAGATCAATCTTAAAATGTCATTGAAATACTGTTGTGAACTTGCTTTATAGTCTGGAAACTGTCTCCTAAAATTGTCATTATTATTATTCTAATATAACATGAATATTCTTGAAGCAAGTGCTTGTAAAGGAACAATGTCAAAGCAAGGCAATTGCACTGTATTTGATATTCATATCCTTGGAGTTACATCCCAGTGTCTTTAAGGTAGAAATTAATCTGTAGACTGTGTGTAGGGTTGTGAGGTAAACTTTGATGTGGTATGTGGAGCTTGAAGGGAAAATCATACAGTTTTTCTGCTCATCAGCTATTTCCAGATGTAATGTGGAGAGCCCCAGAAGGTCTTAGATGCAAGCAGAGCAAGTCTACAAGATTTTGCATTGCTGGTGAGAGAAGAGTTCTCTGTCTCAGTTATCACTTAACTTTGAGCAGTTCTTCATCTTTAGATCTTCAGCCATATTTTGACTGCTTCACAAATGGGATCATTAACAAGCCAGGAGACTCTGGAGCCAGTAGCAGTTGATAGGATCAGGAAAGTCACAATTATTTCAACATAGGTATATATGTGACAGCATGTAATATTCAAATCTACAAAGTTTCTTAACACCAAAAAAAATATTTTGTCCTGTGAAACTAAAAGGAGTTCAGGCACTTATACTTTATGTGTGAATTTGGTCCTGAAGAGCTAGAAAATAATATTTAGAATCCTAAATGAGGTGATAAAATGAGAATTATGGTATCTAACAGCCTCTCCCTGAAAATGTCAATGTTTTTCTATTTTTTATTTTTAAAGAGATGTTTAGAGGCTCATGCTTGATATTTCTCCACTGTAAGATATTGGGAGTATCTTTGGTCAGTCCCTTTAGAATTGCACGTACTCTTAGGTGTTAGAAAATTCTCAGTGTAAACCAAAATCTAACAGGGATGAAAGCATATCCATTTTTTTTCTAGAAACCTGGTCATTAAAAATATACTGTAATCTGTGTTTCTGAGGACCTTTTGTTTCTTTTCTTTTTTTTCCTACAATCACTAGTGTAGGACAGGGTTCCTTCACACCTGCTAATGCTGATATGAAGCTATGTAACTAACAATGTTATGTACTTCAATAATTTATCTTCAGCTTTTAAACACTTCTACTGATCTGCTGTGTTACTTCTTTGTGCTGCCATCCAGCGTGACCTGGACAGGGAGAAATTGAATGCAGTTTAATAAGAGCAAGTCTAAGGTGCTGCATCTGAGGAAGAACAACCCCATGGATCAGTACAGGCTGGGGGCTGATCTGTTGGAGAGCAGCTCTGGAGAAAGAGACCTGGGGGTCCTGGTGGACAGGGGGATGGCCATGAGCCAACAATGCACCCTTGCATTGGCCAAGCAGGCCAATGGATCCTGGGATGCATTAGGAGAAGTGTGGCCAGCAGGGCAAGGGAGGTTCTCTTTCCCCTCTACTCTGCACTGGTGAGACCCCACCTCGAGTACTGTGTCCAGTGCTGGGCACCCCAGTTCAGGAAAGACAGAGATTTACTGGAGAGAGTCCAGTGCAGGGCAGCAAGATGCTGAAGGGAGTGGAGATCTCCCTGCTGAGGAGAGGCTGAGAGAGCTGGGGCTCTTTAGCCTGGAGAAGAGGAGACTGAGGGGGGAGCTCAGCAGTGTCTGTCAAGATGTTCAGGGCAGTGTAGGGAGGATGGAGCCAGACTCTGCTCAGTGCCATCCAGTGACAGGACAAGAGGCAATGGGAGTCAGTTGGAGCACAAGAGGTTGAGGGGAAACACAAGGAAAAACTTCCTCCCAGTGAGGGTGGCAGAGCCTGGCAGGGGCTGCCCAGGGAGGTTGTGGAGTCTCCTGCTCTGGAGACATTCCTTACCTGCCTGGATATGTTCCTGGGTGACTTGGTCTAGGTGCCCCTGCTCAGGCAGGGGGGTTGGACTAGATGATCTTCTAGGTCCCTTCCAACCCCTGACATTCTGTGATTCTGTGATTCTTGTCTTTCCTTTCTCTTCCCTCAGCTAAGCAGCCATGCAGGAGGCAAGGGGGATTAATCTGACCAGATAGAAACCCTTTTCAGTCAATAAAGAAAACAGGTATTTTTAGTGCATAATTAATTTCATCCTTGAATAAATATTTAAAATAACAGAGTAATTTCACCATATAAATACTAATTTTTCTGTGTTTATTATAGAGAAGCCTTGTACGACACGTACCAACACTTTAGATGTCCAAGGTGGAGTTCAGTTTAGGAGACATAAATGTAGATAGCTGTGCATATCTAATAGAAAGGCTGACATCTAGGTGCTATTGCAGTCAGTGGAATCTGGAGAGTGATTCAATGTAGGTGTCTGTAGGTGTCTATTTTAAGATCAACCAAATTAATTCTCTAGATTCAGTTCACTGTATTGATTAGCTCTCCATTACCTACAAAAGGAACTTCAGTGAACAATAAAGACCTGTGCATTAGCACTAATTTCACTGTCTTCAATTACAAGTTGAGTCCTACTACTCCTGTCTTCCACTCATTTTATTTCAATTATACATCTTAAAGGTTTTTCTTGAACTATTCAAGTAATCTTAAGCCCAATTTTATTCAATTTTTTTCTGAAGCACTCATATCCATTTTGCTTTGGTCATCTATAACAGCATCTCTATAACTTCAGCATATTTGGATTTCTTTTATCCTCTCACACACCCTTCTTATTGTTAATGTACAGAAATATTCATCATTTACAGAAAATTGCTTGCACTAATGATAAAAATTCCTAAAACACCTCTTGTGTATCATATTTCATGGTGGTCAGGACCTTACCTTCTCCTTCTCACACCTACACAAACCTTGTTTGTGGGGCATGTTGTTACATTTCAGATGTTAATATTCTAGCAACATCTTTAATTTAATTTAATGATAGCACATATCACATTCTTTTCAACGTAAAAAAATAAAAACCAAAACCACAGAGGAAAAACAAAGTAGATGAACATTTAGAAAAATCACTATTAACTTTTACAGCTCATCTCTTATTGGACCTCTTACAGTTCAAATTATTTGTGTAACAATATCCAATCATATGTATTTTTAAGAGGATGCATTCCCCTTACTATTGCTGCTGATGGGATGAGTGCACAGATTGGGATTCCAGACTGGAGATCCAAGATCAATCCAGAAGAGAAGTCCTTGATTTCATTTCATTGGCTGGGGAATAATGACCCAAGAAGGGATTTTACTTGCACATTTGTTCTGGTTGCCCAGAAAACTGAGCTGCTACAAAGTAGTACATAAAGCACCTTGGGAGTCAATGGCATTAGGACAGATTATGCCAGCTGAGGAGCTGGAGTTGAAATAGATTGAGAAACCTGATTATAACCTGTGCCATTGTACATAAGGCAAAGTATTTGAAGCCCTTCAGCGTTTAGTTGTGACCACATGTAGATATGATTTTTAATGCCCTAAACTTCCTTAATCAAGATCATCTTAGTTTTAGAAATTGTTATTAAACATCTTTGCCCAAAGTATTTTTGTATTTGATATACCACAAATGTCGCCTACATCTCAGCAAATATGCACTGTGATTAAAGGGTATAATCTCTCAAGAGAGGTTTATAATAATTTTAATTACCCTGGACTTAATAAAAGGACTTAAGGGATTTAATAAAAGGGCATTAAGAGATTGCCAAAGGGTTAAATGTATATATTTTTATAAGAAAAATTTTAAAGCTTCTGTGGCTTTGAGGTGGGAAGGTGGGAAGTCTTAGTGGGAAAAGAGGAGGAGGTGAGCAAAAGTCAAGATGAGGATTAGTGTCAATTAAGCTTCCCTTTGAACCTCCTAAATTGCATATGCAGAACCTGACAAAGCTGAAAATATTTGCAATTTCCTGGGCCACATTGGACTACAGAGGTTGGTCTACAGCTTACTGACCTACAGAAAAATGCAAGAAAGAAAGAGATAAATGCAGGGAATTTCTTCTATCTCAGTGTTCAGATATTTTAGCACAAGTTCAGGGGAGAAGATCTGCAATGCATAAGGGAATTCTGAGTCAGTAGATTCATTTCTCAGGCCCCAAAGAATTGGCTTTATTTTGATCTTAGAGCAAAACTAAACAAATTCTCTGCCCTAATACTCACTCCCTGCTCTTAAATTTCAGGTTAGTATAGAATTTAGTTTATTTCTAGTCTCCTGGAATAAAATTAATGTAATTAGAGATGAGAAGATGAAAGCAAAATGTCCATCTACAGACTGGAAATTCTACAGCTCTTACAGAACAAAGCAAAACCCAACATACAAACACCTAGAACATTGCCTCACTTCAGCCTTATGCTGAATCAAACCTGCAGCCTTATCCAGAGAGGTAAGGTGGAGATCTAGATGCAGATGCCTGAACATAAATCAGCATGAGTTCTCTTGCAGATTTTGCTGGCTGGAAGTAAAATGAGTTGCTTAGGTGTTCCAGTTGGGGCTAACACACATTTCTGATGTGTTTTCCATTTCCTAACACTGTAGTCTTTCAATGCTGTGCTAAATCCTTTCTCCTGAGTGTGGGAGTTCCTTGTAAGCCTCGGGGACAGGGAGGCACACAGGACTACCTTGGGGCTTATAATGCCCATTTTCTTATGTACAGCATCCTGGAGAGGAATGACAATTTTATATGACAATGTCTAAGATCAACATTTTACAACCCTTTCCCTCTGTCCCAAGAGACCACAAACTTGGTGCTGAAGTCAGGATTCATCTGTCATTAAAAACACCAAGAAACCTGCTGATAAATGAGGTCATGTAACAGTATTTAAAAAATCAAGGCCAACATCTGTTCATACCTGTGCATGCCTTTTCTTTTTCCCCACTTCTTTATGAGTGAAAGCTGGGCCAAGGGCAGTCAGCTCTTTCCGTTTTGTGTAAAATGCAGGGGGATGTTCTTTAAGTCTATACTAAGCAAGTGATGAATTTCAGCCAGACATTTTCCCTAGCATGAAGGCATGAGGATAACTGAGAGAGGATGATTAGCTCATGCTGTTTTTTGACCAAAAGCATAGTTATTTCCTCACATTTTTGGAGATGTGCTAGAAATGTAAAATAATAACTATTTAAATTTTTTTTTTGGCAAGCATTTTTATTAAATAAAAATGGAGCAGCAGAAAAACTAGTATATTTTATAGATAACTGTCATGTTTAATCAGGACTTGTAGCAGAAACAATCTGAAATGTAATTTTGAGAATTCTGAGCTGGTCCATGCAGCCACACTAGTTTTGTTCTAAGTTCTGTGCACTTGTAATTCAACCAAACCTACTGAGCAAAATAGATGTATTATTCTGTTAATGAACGAAACCCAGAGGTTTTTAATGCTTCTGTTGAAAAGACATCGATTCACAGCATAACAATTCAAAAAGGTTGTTTCTGCTCTTGGCAGAAACAAACATACAAACAAATAAATCCCTAGGCATCTAACCTGAAAAAAAAAAAAAAGGGTTGTGGGGGGATTTTTTACTCCTGGAAGCTTCCCACAAATAGTTAAACCAGCCTTCAAATTTTTTTTATTTTTTATTTCTTTTTTATTTTTTTTTCTCCTTTGGCTATATGTGTAGGACCTTTACAGTGGAAATGTAACCTAGGGGTTGTAAACTGCTGAGGAAAGAAATGTGTTTTCCTTTATTGTGGACAGCAGTCAGCTCTACTGAGTTTCTGTGTCTTTGACAATGTTCAAGTCTGTCTACATTGCAGAAACTCATAGACATTCAGCAATATCTTTACATGGCAGGTTAAAGCAGTGGGGACTTTAAGCACTATTAGCATTTATTGTTCCATATTAGCAGTTGCCTTGGTTGCTGGTTGAAGCTGGGGCAGTGGCTGGTGCAGATGTAACTGTTAGCTGACATGGTCCCACCCTCCCTGACAGCCAGCAGGTAGATTGGTTTAAATTGCTGTGCAACCACAGCTGAAATTACCTAACCTGAGTTAGGTAACCAAGCTAAGAACACACCTTTCTTTGTGGTGTGTTTCAGCATNTAATTCAACCAAACCTACTGAGCAAAATAGATGTATTATTCTGTTAATGAACGAAACCCAGAGGTTTTTAATGCTTCTGTTGAAAAGACATCGATTCACAGCATAACAATTCAAAAAGGTTGTTTCTGCTCTTGGCAGAAACAAACATACAAACAAATAAATCCCTAGGCATCTAACCTGAAAAAAAAAAAAAAGGGTTGTGTGGGGATTTTTTACTACTGGAAGCTTCTCACAAATAGTTAAACCAGCCTTCAAATTTTTTTTATTTTTTATTTCTTTTTTATTTTTTTTTCTCCTTTGGCTATATGTGTAGGACCTTTACAGTGGAAATGTAACCTAGGGGTTGTAAACTGCTGAGGAAAGAAATGTGTTTTCCTTTATTGTGGACAGCAGTCAGCTCTACTGAGTTTCTGTGTCTTTGACAATGTTCAAGTCTGTCTACATTGCAGAAACTCATAGACATTCAGCAATATCTTTACATGGCAGGTTAAAGCAGTGGGGACTTTAAGCACTATTAGCATTTATTGTTCCATATTAGCAGTTGCCTTGGTTGCTGGTTGAAGCTGGGGCAGTGGCTGGTGCAGATGTAACTGTTAGCTGACATGGTCCCACCCTCCCTGACAGCCAGCAGGTAGATTGGTTTAAATTGCTGTGCAACCACAGCTGAAATTACCTAACCTGAGTTAGGTAACCAAGCTAAGAACACACCTTTCTTTGTGGTGTGTTTCAGCATGACTTTCATGTTGGTTTTATGTTTCCCACTGAAGCAGAGATTGGTATGGAAAGAGAATGTACTCAGGGGAACACTGCTGAGTTCCACTGGAGATTTAGCCTTTGGCTACAACAGGCAAAACCTTAAGTCCTGAGAAAATTCCATGTACTCCCTGTGACTCATTTCTGCATACCTTGCTCAGGCAAAGCTTCCATTTAATACCATATTTTAAAAAGGGCCAGACTAGCAGTTGCACAGGATATAGCTGTCAGATTGTCAGATCAAGAGAAGTTAGTTAGTTGTGGGGGGGGAGGGAGGGCAGTGTGTGGATGGGGTCACTACAAAGTGTTTTCACAGCACAAGCAGTGGAAAAAAATGTCTCTTTTAACAGTATTAGTGGTTTAAAAACCATGTGTGTAAAAATGCATGGGCCTTATTTTAAGGTTTTTCATCATTCTGGTCCTGCTTTGTATACAGCACTTAAATTGTTGCTGGATGTTAAATGCACAGGCAGTGCTATGAACTTAAATTTCATTTCATTACATTTAAGCACACGCTTAAATGATTTGCTGGATTGAGGCCAGAATGCTTGCTGAATCAAACTGAAATACAGCAATGCCTGTTCTTTCCCCTTAAACAAACAAGCACTAAATGAAATACAATAAAATAACATTCCCAGAGAAATTTTGCACCACAGAAAGAACTGCTTCATTGTTGTATTAGTAATTTGCCTAATGTTTAGTATCTGCACTGATCATACAAGTGTAATGCAGTAGTAATTGGGTAAGACAATTTTATCCTTACGTTAGACTGGGCGTAGTTCTGTAGAGGAAGAAAGTAAAATGAAACTAAATAAGAAAACAAAAGCTGGAAATGTCTTTCTGACTTGCTTGACTGAAACTAAGTAATGATATTACAGTCTTTACAGAAGCAGTGGAACCCTGAAAGAATCTGCATTCACATCCCTTAGTGCAGGGGGTGCAACCCAGGCCTTGTGAAATGAGATTCACCTCACAGAACTACAGATGCTTCATCCAGGCTGGAGAGCTAATGTCTATCTCTGGCAGAAACTGTAAAATGAGAAGACTGCTAGTTTTAGCTGGTACAAGGGAAATGTATTGATTTTTTCCTGAAAAATATCCCATCTGTTTTCTATTCTAAGTAGAGGCAATTCAGTATATTTTGATTTTTTATTGTGTATTGTTACTAGGAGCATTACATGTAATGTATTGACAAATGAGCTAGAGCAAGAGAGCAGATAGACTGTAAAAGAAGGAATCACAATTGGACAATAACAGAAATAATAACTACCTGTGAACCAACTGGTGAAACAGCAGGAATTTCTTTATTTCATTGGATTATGAATCAGGACCTAAACCACAGTGAACTGTTCCTTTGGGGAAGGCAGTTTTATTCCTTTTTTTTTCCACTTCAACATGCAGTGCAGCTCGGGGTTGACATGGACATCCCCTTACCCAAGAAGAACAACATTTTTGGGGCCACTTACACTAGGCTTTGGGCTTCTAGTAAATCTGTGGTGTTCCACTGACTGCACTGGAGTTATGAGGATTCCTCCTTGGCATTTCAGACCACTAAATACTCCACAAGGCTTTCTGCTCTCTGCTGCACTGAGGTCTGCAGGTAAAGCAGACCAAGTGACTTGTGCAGAGAATTGAAGAATAAGGAATTGTGGCTTCAAAGTAGAAGATGTTGGCTCCTAATCCTGTGCCAAACCCTTCTGTCCTCCTCTCTTGTTGTCTTTCCTCACCCATTTTCTTTGATAGAAACAAAACAGCTTTTGAAAACCTTCTTCAGACTTATGACCTACCCTCAACTTTCTGCACTAAAGCAGAAGTTTACCAGCAGGCTCTTCTCTTGCTCAGCTGAGGTGTGAACTCCAAATGTATTTACATGGACTGAGCTTTCTATACAGTAGTCTTGTTGTTTAGGTGCAGAGAGAAGGATGGAGCCCCAACAGAAAAGTCTGTTTCATACATTTCAGAAATGGAACATTTTTTGGTTTGTTTTGAATTTTTTTATTTTTTAATTTTTTTTTATTTATCTTGGCCATGTTGTTGTTGTACTATAATTAATAATGTAATTATAAAAATTAAGCAGAGAAAGACTAACTGAGCCTGTCCCAGTTCCCACTGGAGCCTATCGATTTAGTATTTGAATCTGTCAGCTTCTCCATGGGTGAGCAAGTGACAGAGGCCCAGGGCACAAACACTGGCAGTGGCCTGTGCCTGTCCCCACTGTTAACTGGTCAGCATGTGTCCTGGCAGGGCTTTGCCACAACCAGTGCTCAGGGACAGCTGGGGGTTAGCACAGGCCAGAGCACATTCCTGATAAGGTGACTGGATGTAGCTGCCCCATGCTGGGAAGTTACTGTAATAAATGTAATCAATAAATTTTCATGCCCTAATGGACAAAGGGGCTTTCAATTTCACTCTGCCAGTTATTTTTACAGCAACCAGAAACACTGGAATCTAAATGTCTTCTCACAGAGCTTTTGGTTTTATACCAAGTAATTAATTGCAGCCCATATTCCTGTGTGGTGCCAAGAGTTTTTCCAAGGTCAAAGGATCTCTCCTGCTGTCCTGGTTTTTGGTCATTTACAGGTCCCAGCTAAGATATGATATGCCAGTCTGATATGAAATCCAGTCTCCAGTTCTGCCTCTCAGCTCTGTTTCTTACCCTTGCCTTGCTCCCAGACTCTCTTCCTCATTCTTTTTAGTTCTTTTATGATCAGGAATGCAGCCAGACAAGGCCATAGCATCTTATCTTCTTTCTTCCCTTTTTTTTCAGACTTGGGTCTTAGATATAAAGTGCACATATAGTCAATAAATTGCTTTCCTGACCAAAAGCTTCCCTGTGGTGACATGTATATGGTATCTCTTAATTAGTACACTCTTTCTGCATGCAGCAAACTTTCTTCAGAACATTTCTAGGTGCATTACTGCTTTTTATCAATCATTAGAAGAATAAATATTGAGAATACATTATATCAAACTCAAAAGATCAAGCTCTCATTTGGATCTTCATATGACTACATATGACATATTACCAATAGAGATGACATACCTGGCATTTGGAGAGATTTCTCTTAATTACTTCCCCTGTGCCCAGGTTAGGTTCTTGTCATCTTACACACACATATAGACAGAGTCCTGCAAAAAAGGAGTAGACATTTCCACACGGTCCTTTATCATCACACAAGGACATTTGTCCTCTATGACACATAATTCCTTTAGTGGCACTTGCAATTCAATATAATTAGACAAGGATATGGCTTTCTGCTGTGGAACAGACTCCCAAGAGCTTTTGAGAAAAGCATGACTGTTTTTTGGTTGTGTAATAAGAACCAAGTGCTCCTAAAAGTTGTAAGATATTCCACAGAAGACTTGTACAACAAGAGACATTGGTCCCAAAGGCCTAATTTTGCACGGAGCAAGGGCTGTGTTGTAAGAAACTTCCTTCTGAAGATTCTGTAGCTGATAGGGGGCTGGAGACTTGAATTTCTTCTAGAGAAGGGTTGCTTTTCTGTGTTAAGCTTTCCCAAAATCTGGACTTGTTGTGGGGTGAATGGAATTTGGTTTTTTTAGTGCAATGACACAGAAGATGCTTCAGCTCGGTAGGGAAATTATTCAGTAAATTAATATTGGACTTACTAGGAAAGGATGGGCTTTTTTATTTGTGCATAGAGACTGCTGCTGTATTTTCCCAAGATTATGACTGTGTTCACTCCTCTTACAAAGATTTCCTTGTTTGTGCACAGCTGTAGAGGTTTTGCAAGCAGGAGAAATTCTTCCTGATGCAAGTGCACAGTGGAGGATGCCTTTGCTTTCCCCAGGTAAGACACTTCAGGAGGCATCAGCTGACTTTTCAAGGTGCATGAAAACCATACCTCTGTTTTGGGGCAGTGGGGAGAATGGTTATGTGTGATAGCAGATTCAGGCTGGACATTTTGGCATGAAACTGAGAAGGTTGTCCCCAGGTGAGGATAGAAACCCCTTCATCTCCCAGCAGGATAAGGTACAAACCAAAGTCTCATCTCTACCGCACAGAGCCAGGTCTGAAATTGCATCAAGAGAGTGAAAGCACAACCAATTTCCATTGGAATCCAAGCCCTCTTATTTTAATGCTGTGCCAGCTGGCCTCTGCTGGTAAACCCGCCCCTCTGCCTGGGTGGCCATGGAGGCACAATCGGGATGGAGCTGAACACCTGGCTGGCGAGGGGGAGTTGCCCGAAGGGCGCTGGGCGAGGTAACGCTGCCCGCTGCCCTCTGTGCCTTTCAAGGGGGTGCGGGTTACGGGGCGGCGCTGCCCTCGGTCCGGGCAGTGGGGCCTGTCCCTCCACAGGGCCCGTTCCCTTCATAGGGCCCTCTCCGCAGCGACCGGCAGATGGGTTTCCAGCCCATTGTTCCTTATGGTTGCCGCGGAGACGGGAGCAGCTGCTGGATGCCGCGCCTTGGCGGGCAGCCCCGACCAGCTTTGCCGCCCCGGCCGGGCCCCGCGTCGCCAGCCGCTCAACCCCCCGCTGGCGGCGGGAGCGCGCCGGGCTGTGCGGGGTAATGTTTACTAACACGGGCCACATGGCTCCTCTGCCCGAAATGTGCCAGTGCCGCTGGGTTGCCAGGCAGCCGTCCAGACTGCCTGCAACGTCCCGAATCTATCAGCCGGAGCCGCCGTCCCGCCAGGCATCCTTCCACGCGGGAGGGGGCACCGCTCCGCACACTCCCCGCATACCCCCCGCATACCCCCCGCACACCCTCCGCACACCCCCCGCACACCCTCCGCCGTGTAGGCGCGTTCCCCCCGCGACGTGTGCGGGGTCACCGCTGCCTTGTGCGGTACATTCCGCCTGTGTGCCCGTGTGCGGGCCGGGCCCTTCTCCCGCTGCCCTTGCGGGGCGCGCTGCGGGGCCCCTTCCGGCACAAGGGATCCCCCCCCAATGTCCCGCTCAAGCTGCCGATGGCCGGCGGGGCTGGGCGCTGGCAGTGTTGTTTAATGTATGCTTTTACTGTCATGTTGTTTCTCTAGCAAATTTACAGCTGGAGATTACTGCTGGAGCTGACCTTTTTTTTCCCCCTTCAGCCCGGGCAATGAATGTTGCTATTTATTTATGCTCAGCCCGTGTGCTTTCGTTGTTAAAAGAGTAGCATAGTACCCAGGGGAAGCCTTTTGTTGCCTGGCTCCCAAACCTGAATACAAGCTCTCCTATAGGAAGCTTGAGAGGCAGAAAATAACAACTGAGAATAGATTTATGGGGTGTAACTTAGCCTAAATCATGTCATAGAGATAGAAAATATGGAACAGATCCTGAGCTGGTGTAAATAAGTGTAATCCCATGGAGCAGCGATGTTTACACTGGCCCAGGAGCTGGCTCTTGCTTCTCAACATGCAGGCGAGCACTGTCCAGCAGTAGCTGCAGTGGTTTGGAGCAAAAAAATGGCAGGAAAGTTTCCTGATAGGCAGAGCATCATCATAAAATCAGAGAATGTGTAGGGCTGGAAGGGACCTCCAAAGGTCATCTAGTGCAGCCCCCCTGCAGGGAGCAGGGACACCCTCAACTAGCCCAGGCTGCTCAGAGCCTTGGCCAACCTCCCCTGGAATAGCTCCAGGGATGGGGCCTCAACCACCTCCCTGGGGAGCCTGTGCCACTGTTCTACCACCCTCAACTCAAGAACGTCTTCCTGATACCCAGTCTAAATCTGCTCTTCTCTCATTTAAACCCATTATCCCTCATCCTTTCACTAGAGGCCCTTGGAAACAGCCCCTCTCCAGCCTTCCTGGAGACCCTTCAGGCACTGGCAGGTGCTCTAAGGTCTCCCCAGAGCCTTCTCTTCTCCAGGATGAACAACGCCAGCTCCTTCAGCCTGTCCCCACAGCAGAGCTGTTCCAGCCTCTGAGCATCTCTGTGGCCTCCTCTGGCCCTGCTCCATCAGCTCCATGTCTCTCCTGTGCTGAGGGCTCCAGAGCTGGCTGCAATACTCCAGGGGAGGTGTGAGCAGAGCAGAGGGGCAGAATCCCCTCTCTCCAGCTGCTGCCCACACTTCTCTTGCTGCAGCCCAGGATGACATTGGCCTTCTTGGCTGCAATTGCACCTAAACACATAATCAGTTACATTAAAATAGACTACATACAGGAGTGTTAGTTAAACATACACAACCACTTCAGGATCCATATATTCCTTTTTCTTTGTATTCCTTCACAGTCTGAATGGCCAGCTCCAGGAATACAAGGCCTTCTAGTGTAAAATGTATCTATTAACACACAACCATGGAAAAGAGCCATATCAGCTAATTATGAAAAGCCTACTTTTCAGAAATAGTGTGTTGCAAATGGGTAGGAAATACAAGAAATAGAGTAAAATACAGATACTATTACATTTCAGTCTTCAGTGAAATGTCTCATGAAAAAATCATATTCATATTATTCATCCCATCTCTCTATTTTTACACTGATAATTATAGTAATTTTTTTTTGTAACTATAATCAGTTATACTAAGAAACATTCCAAGAAAAGTCTTCAGTAACATTTTTCTTTAAAGTTTGGAGATTTCTACTAAGCAGTTATTAATCACTTTTGAAACATGACTGGAATAATAGGTCAGAGCTGGAAAACTGAAAACCTGGAATAATGTACACTGTCTGGCCTGTACCCCCACCCCACTTCCTCTGTCTTTTATTGAGGGAATCTTCTTTTAGTTCTGGGTGTGAATTCAAATTAAATTTTGAATGTGGATCACCTTAGTCTGGTGGTACACGCAGTTTGCTTCAGTGGCCAGACCATGAAACAAGATGTTTCTCACTTTGATCAAGTGTAGAAAAATTTTGTTGTCACTATCCAAGAGTTCAAGCTCCCACTAAAAATTCAAACTGAGTCTTTCTTTGTAATACAGTAGAATAAAACAATGTATGTTCATTTTGCAGATGGGGTCCTAAATCCTAAAGAGATTAATTACTTCAGTTTTACCAGAAGGTTAATTTTCTGTGATTTCTTCTAAATCACAGAGTATTCATAGAATCATTTAGGTTAGAAAGGACATTTAAGATTATCAGATCTGACCATTATCCTAACACTGACAAGTC
>VYZU01062517.1:63264-86054 GCA_013401355.1 Ceyx cyanopectus | reverse complement strand
AGTGATTAATTTATGCTAGAGGACCACACAGGGGTACTAGAGGATTTATGACCTGAGGGACCTCAATGTTCTTTTCTAAATATATTTTTTAAAGAGATCAATATTTAACATTTGTTGGCCAATAGCCCTGTACAACCATTTAGCTCATACCTTTCTGGTAAAAGTATGGTAACTTTTTACCTATTTAATGGTGTCAGTAAGGCTTGAATTAATAACAGGTTGTGGTCCAGAATCTTAATCTGTAGCTGTGGCTGCTAATAATAAATCTCATGGAGTGAAGTAAAAGCTGCAGCAAATTTTGCTTCCTATGCTAAGTACCTCACCAAGTAATATTGTTCAGAAATGCTGGGAAATCAGATAATAGAATGAATCCTGATAGAGAACATGGAGGAACAAATTTAATGTCTGTTTTAGTAAGAAAATGACACAATTGCTGTTCACTAAAACTATGGTTTCACTATGACATTTGTTTCCATTTGGAAATATTAGCTTGAAATGAATTTCTAAAATCTTCTCAATGTCATTCAACTACTATTAGATATAGAAAGATGCCAAACTTTTTTATTCAGAGGTTCTTTTGGTGTTATTTACTACTATTACTATTAAATTACTACCATATTTAATATTTGCAGTGTGGTGTTACAGCTGAGTCCTCAGATGTCAGTACAAGACCTACATCTGATAGATATCCCAGAACTGTCTAGCTAAATAGAGCTTCTTTCCCAGAGTGACTGTGATTTGGTTTTGTCCTCAATATCTTAGTACTATTTGACTTCATACCTCTTTCAAATAGCCACTTATTGTCCCAGAAGAACACAACCAATAAACATTTCTTTTGATGGGTTTAGAATGTCAGAGACAGTATAAAAAAGTACTTATTATGTTTGGGAAAAAGATAAAAACTTGCAGCAACCTCTCCTGTGATGCTCCAAGGGGAGCAAAGGAGTCTGACTCATTTGATTAACTTAAACTGGAAAAAAAAATCATATTGTATTAAAGAAAAATAGTGTAATGAAAATGTCTTTGTGGTTTGAGACTACAAAATTTTCAAACACGTTTAGTTTGCTGTCTGTCTTGCACAAGGTAAGTTTAGTGGTCAGAACTTGTTTAAATTTAAAAGATAGACTCCCTAATAACAGCCCCTTGCCAATGANAAAAAGAATAAATTAATTCCTGGTGGAAGAGGTTCCTCTCCTCAATCCAAGCACATTTGGTTTTTTTTCTCCTTGCAGCAGAGTTTTCTATTTAGAAAAATGCCCCTTGCAAGTCAGATTGGGAAAGATTTGCTGGGTATTTTCTTCCTGAATTAGAAATATACCTTTAAAAAATAGCTATGTAAGAAATAACCAGTGCATTGCAGAATTGTCAAATGCCTTCTGCTCATAGCATAGCAGAACCTCTTGGCCACAAAGAAAATGCTTTCTTTCACAAAAGCAACAGATGTATGCTTCTAGTCCAAATTCTATTATTTTAAATAAATAGCACAGGGTGATGTAAAAAAAAACCAAACAACAAAATAAACAAAAAAACAAACAAACAAAAAATCTTCATTTTTGTCAGAAATAGCTTCAACTGATAAACTTCATGTGTATGAGGCACTCTAATGATTTCCTTGATAGATATTCTGTCTNCCTGCAACTGTGCAATTAGACTTCAAGTTAGGCTTCAATCCTTTTCCTCTTTTCAGCTTAATTTGACAGTTCCAAATCCACAATGATTTGTCTGTGTTGTACAGCTGCTATTCGTTTGGTGTCTGGGGCTGACAGAGCCATTTAGTTTGGACCACAGGTCCTACAGCAACAAGGGATAATATTGAAGGATAATAGTGAAGGGTAACAACATTCCAATTAGATTTTTTTTGTTCCAATAATTTAGTATGAAAATACATTCCACTGAAATCCTAACAGCTTTCAAATGAAAGTGATTTTCAGAGTTAATTCCAAAATTGGGATTTTCTTTCTAGGCTTTTATTATGCAAAATGGTGTGTATATTATTGACATAATAACAGAAATTGTGGAAAATAAGTATTTTGGTGCAGCTGAGATCTTAGCATCAGTCTGGTGTGCTTACTCTTCACAGATTATTGAAATGATCAACACTCCAGTCAGTCACTGAAATTCTAGTGCTGAACCTTGTCCTCTGTTTTTACAGACCTGCCCTTCATCCTCCTGCATAGCTGCTTACACCTTTTTGGTTTGGGCTGGGTTTTTCTAGGGTAAAGAATATTTTTCATTGCCAGATAACTCATCTTTGTCTTTTTTTTTAGCAAATATTTCTGTCAGCTTAATTAATGAGGCTTTAAATGTCTGTAGAAGGAAAATAAGACTCCTTGGGATACTCAGGTTCACAGGGAAGAGAGGTTGTACAAGATCAAAGTCTCCCTGCAGAAGGGACAGTGTTGAATTTTCTGATGAAGCATTATGTTTGCTATGTAATATGAATTCAGACACAGCTGTAGAGGTCCTAAGAGACAGTTCTACCTGAGGAGACTTGAGGACCAGCAGGAGACTGAGTTCTAATGGTGCCCAGAGACTTCCTAGGTGACTTTAATATATCCTTAGATCTCTCTGCTGAGCCACGCTGTCATAAAACCTGGGATCTTTCTGCCTCCCCTGAACATTGTGGTGTTAATATTAGTAGGGATTATTCTTCTAAGTACTGAAGACAAAATAAACTGGAGAAAAATGAAGGATGTGTAACCTGAACAGAACCCAACATCCCTGTGATGCTTGTATTTCAGATTCAGTGCAAGACTGCCCACGGAACTGTCACGGGAATGGAGAGTGTGTCTCAGGTGTCTGCCACTGTTTTCCAGGGTTCCATGGAGCAGATTGTGCTAAAGGTATCATTTTCCCTATGTTTACCCATAACCACAGTGTGTGCTTGTGATGTATGGATCTACAGTGCTCCCTAGTTAGCATGGGTCCAAGATAGGTTCAAATAGATCATTATGCTTTTTTTTTTCCTCAGATCTCTTGGTTAAATATTATCAAATGCTACCTTGCTGATGAGCTTGTTTAACTACAACTTTTTCATCAAAGGTTGTAGTTAAACAAGCTCATCAGCAAGGTAGCTGGTTTAAAGATTTGTATTATAAATACAGTTGAGTTTATGCAAAAAAGATAATCTATATACCATGGTGCTAAAATTTAATACATCTTTTCCCAGACAAAGTGATTTTGCAAGACATTGCATAGGGAAAACCAATTATTCTGCAGAAAACAGCAGGAATTCTCTAGGGACTCATAGGAAGCAGCCCCCCACTCCTACTCCTCACAAAGAAAAAAGTGAGCATGGACAGGAATAACTCTAAAGGGATTGGGATAGGACTTGGTTTGATTTGGTGACTGGAAATACCTGATTTAAAACAAATATAACTTATAGGTCTTATTTAATCACTGAATGGCCTCAATAAATCTCCCCAGAGCCTTCTCTTTTCTTTGAACACCCCCAACTAACTCAGCCTTTCCTCATAGAAGAAGTATACTGGTCTTCTGGTTGCTTTTGTGGCCCTTCTCTGGACCCAATCCAACAGGTTCATGTCCCTCTTGTGCTCAGGACTCCAGAGCTTGACACAGTACTCCAGGTGGGCTCTCACCAGAGGGGAGTAGAACAGCAGAATAATCTCCTTCAGACTGCTGGTCATGCTTCTTTTGATGCAGCCCAGGATAGAGTTGACCTTCTGGACTGTGAGCATATATTTCAGGATCACGTCCAGCTTTTTATCCACCAATACCTGCAAGTCCTCCTCTTCAGATTACCCCAATTCAGTTGCAGGACTTTGCACTTGGCCATGTTGAACCTCATAAAGTTCAAAGGGGCCAACTCCTCAAGCTTGTCTATGTCCATCTGGATGGCATCCCATCCTTCAGGTGTGTCTACTGCACCACACACCTTGGTGTCACCTATCAACTTGCAGAGGGCACACTCAGTCCCACTATGTGATTGATGATCTTACCAGTGATGCTATGGCTGTGATATGGACTGCTGCATATTCCTTTTGTTTTGACCTGCACTTTCCTTTAGTTCAGACTTCAACTTTTCATTAGTTATGGTGGGATGAGGGTATGATACAGAACTTTATGTGTGGTTGGACAGGAACCACATGGAAGTGCTGTATTCTGTGATCAGATGTCTGCATGCTTTGCCAAACTGCAGCACTGTCATTTTTTGCAATGATATTTCACATATAACTGCTGTTCACTAACTTGTTGAGAGCGTTATTTTTCAGATTCCTGTTCCCACTGAATATTTTTTATTTCTGATTCTTTTCCTTGAGAAGTGCTAACATGTATTTATCAAAGTCACTCTGTTTTGTTAGTCTCTGTAGATCTTGTGCATCATTCCTCTGTTATAACATGTACCTCCTAATGTGAACTCAATCATGAATTTATCAATTTGCTGTTTTCTTTTTGTTTGAGAGCAGTGATGAACATTTTTTATGATACAGTAGTTAAGACCAGTGTTTACCAGGTGTCACTAAAAAGCTTCCTTCCGTTGGCTGTCATTTATCATTTTATTTTCAGTTGCACACATGAATTGTTTTGTTTCCAAAGCACCAAGCAAATCTGGTTTGTTTTAGTTATGGGTTTTTTGTTGTTGTTTTTTTTTCTTTTTTATTTCTACATATATATATACACTTCTGTCTCCTGTAGCAAGTACAGATTTCTATCTATTCTTTGAAAGAACATCACTAAAATACTGTTTTGTCTATTCTGAAAATCAAATTAATTGTAGTAGGAAAAAACACATTCATTATGAAAATATTTATAGTACCTTTTCTTAATAAATATCTCTTGATTCTTTATAGTATCTGTCTCTCCTGTACGTTCAAGTCAGTTGTGAATTTTTTTTTTAAATACAATTTTGTCTTTCAATAAAACTGCCAGTCTAGGCAAGAACACAAGCAAAACAGCTCATCCTCCTGTGTTGTAGCTTGTCTGTTGTTTACAGCACATATGCTCTGAGCAAAGCAGAAAAATGAAGCAGATTCTTTTGCTGTTGTGTAGGCTGAAAGGAATCAAAATGTGGATCCAACTAATAACGTCTCTCAAGTTAGGTATGAAACAAAATTCTACATGGATTGTAGCAGTCAGCCCATTAAAGCTGATGTGGTGCTTGCTGAGCTGCACAGAAAAGACTTAGAAGGAGCTGAGGAAGTGATCTGCATCTCTGCCTGATGGGATACATATGTTTTGGGACAAAACCTCTGCACATGCAATAATGTGCAAGCCATTTGGAATAATTTGTCAAACTGTCTCACAGGGGCATTTCTTATTTTCATTTTCATCTACAAAAGGCACACGTTAGGAGGATTTTGATGCTACACTCAACTAGTCATTGGGCAAGGTCAGAACAAGGTAAGGACTGCAGCATGACATTTCTCAGGCATTCACTCTGCCTTCAACAAAAGTGCCCCTTCCTTCTTGAAACTATTTCTGGTTTCATTCTTTCTGCTGTGGGTGTTAGCTTCAAGCCACAGACCTCTGTTCCAGGAGTTTTTGTGTGCCACCTACTAGGGCATGTTTCACACAGGTATGGAATTAAAATCAGTGTGAAATACAACTCACACTGAATGACAGCACCAGCTCATTTAAACCAGACCTTACACTGTGCAGGAAGGATACAGACAAAGGCACAGGGGAAGAGGGAGGAAGTCCCATTAAGAATAGCACATTCTTATTAACCTTAGTCATTTCAGACTAAAACTATACTTAAAAATAGGCTAATAATGTATTATAATGATAAATAAAATATTTTTTTATACTGACTAAAACCTTTCTATGCAAAAAACACATTGATATTAGTGAGAATTTAGTAGAGGGCCTAAACCCAAACCCATTATAACATGACTGATGACTTACCAGTTCAAATTTGCAGAGGACAAGGCACTACTCAGTGTGAAGATATGTGTTCAAATACAGTTTTATTATCGGAGTAAGGTTTCTGTCTAAAAGCTGTAAGGAGAGCAGTTATAAAATGTATTGGTGTCATCTACTTGAACTACATGTCCCTCCAACTAAATACATACATATAACAAGTAGGCACCCTTTGCACATGGTTATGATCAAAATTTCTATGAATTTTTGTCAAATTACTGTTGTTTTTATTTAAAATAGGTTTATAGCATTTGCACTGTGCTAATCATTGACTGGTGTTGCGGTTTGGGTTCAGGGCAGCCCCCAGACCGATAACAGACCGCTCTCTTTTAACCCCCCTCCCTCCCCAAAGGGGAGAGAAAAGGAATAAGGGAGAGAGACTTAGTGATTCAAAAAAGGAACTAAAGCAATTTAATCAAAAAAATGAAATGAGGTATATACAAATATATACAAATATATACACAGCCAGTACCAAACCCAACCTCCCCCTGATGGTAATTACGTCACCCTCACGGACGCTGTGGAGGAGCTGGACTCTGGCACCGGGCCTTCAGGATCAGGATCGAAACGAGAGAGCGAAAGAGCAAGCAAGAGAGCCAAAGCAAGAGAGAAGAAGCAGAAGCAGCAGAAGAAGCAGAAGCAGCAGAAGAAGCAGAAGAAGCAGAAGAAGCAGAACGAACCTCTGGACCCCCAAACTTTATATACTGGATATGACGTGTATGGGATGGAATACCTCGTTGGTCAATTTGGGGTCACCTGTCCTGTCTGCTCCTCCCCGCAGGTGCGGTCTTTCACTTTCTGCACCCCCCAGTGCAACACACAAACTCTAGCCATGGCCTTGGTTTTGCATTTCATCCCTGGCAGTAACTGTAAACATGAGCTGTTATCTCTGCCAGAAGCAGAAACTGTCTGCAAAACATGCCTCCAACTCTAGAAAGTGCAGCTAGTTAGAAACTTAAGCTGAAAAGCAAAATCACCGAACAAAACTTGCTTGCTTTTCACCCAAACCAGGACAACTGGGAACATTGAATTAATTCAGGGCTTTTGTCTTCTGAACTGCCATACAGATCAGATAATGTAGCCCTTCCTTCCTTCCTTCCTCCCTTCCTTCCTTCCTCCCTTCCTTCCTTCCTCCCTTCCTTCCTTCCTCCCTTCCTTCCTTCCTCCCTTCCTTCCTTCCTTCTTTTTCTCTCTCCTTTTTTGCTATTATTCTTTCATTCTCATACTGTTTGGTTTTCAGTTGTTGGTTGGTTTTACCTTTTGTATGAAGTGAACATCCCCATCACCAGTTCCATAAAACTGCATAAAAATGCAGCTCTTCTAACATAGTATTAGAGCTTCAGCAACTGACTTTTGATAGTGAAGTGGCAAGAATAATCTCAGTAAGGAGAAAGTGTTGCAAAAATTTCATGCTTTAATGGTCAATTACAGACTAATGAAATCTTATCTCCAGTTATGTGAGTCATGTTGTAAGGCTCACATATACCCAGCTTTGTCACTAATTACCATTTCACTGTTTTACATAATTGCACTGAATGGTATAGGCTGGGTCTACCAGAAATAGCTTAATGGCTTAGTATCCCTCGACATAATTAGCATCACAGGTTCTTATTTCTTCGGTGCTTGCAGGCAAAACACTGTCTACTGCAGCTGTGGCAGTAAGTAGTAGGGCTATTCCCACAGAGTGTACAAGATGCTGAAATGACTGTGTGTATTTACTCAAGTGGTTTTGTGAACAGGATGTGTACTGTGTGTTGCACATGTGCTGCAAAAATAAACAACTCTAATTTCAGTTCTCAAGCTATGATTGCACGCTGGGTAGTGTCTCAGGATCTGTTTCACTCACTGTCATTTCCCCAGCAATATAGAAGGTCTTTAGCACATCTCATTTTCTTGGTGGTTGTTGTCAATGGAAGATCATATAGAACTGATGCTTGATGGAGCTAAGAAATGTTTAAACAATCTTCATCTGGTCAGAGCCCAGGGGAAATGAAAATAGTCACTGTAACTGTAGCTTTTGAAGAAGAGCTGGTCTTTTCTGATTTAGGAATATAAAACTGATCTATTCATTAGGGATAATTCAAGGAAGCTGCTGGGAAGCAAGTCTTCTGAAGACTAAAAATATATATACTAAAAGACTAAAAAATATATATTTTTTTATATATACTATATTCTATATACTTCTAAGACTAAAAATATATATTTTTGTATACCCTGCATACAAAAAGATCAGGAGTTGGTAACAGCTTTTGTAGCCAAAAACATAGATAAGTAATTACCCTAGTGGTGAAAGCCAGGCTACCTATCATTTACCAGTAAGGACTGTTTACCAGGTGCTTCTCTACTTAGAGTTTGTCATTGGCAGCCTCTGTGGTTGAATATCTGTAGTCTAAAGGATATCCTTTAAAACTCTCCCTGAAAAAGAACAAAAAACTCAACATCTGATATGGCAAATTCCTCACAGAATCAGGTGAACTTGGTGAAATTAATAATTTTATCTTCTTCCAGTCACACCCAGTAAATACTGTGAAGAGTGAAAATAGGATTTCTTATCCCAGGATATTGCTATCTGAACACAGAATTCTACTCCCTTGTTACACAAATGCTAAGTGATTATACTTAGAGCGCTCACAGTTTAACTCTTTGAGCTTCGTGGGTTAGGCACACAGAGCATGGGATGAAGCAAAACACAATATGCCTGGTTTGTAAGATTTGTGGTTTTCTGTCCAAGGTCTGGACTCCTAAGTGTGTCTGAGAGCTTTGCAGTCTGTAGCTCACCAATACATCAGAGAAGCAGGGAAAAAATTTGTAAAATTTTACTGTAAAATTTGCAACTGAGGCAGTGGTGACTGATTTTCTGTTTTACAAATAACAACCAGCCATTTCAGTCCGTCGAGGGTTAGGGCTGGGCTGGACACTGGACTAACATCTCAAAGGAGAAGAAACTGGGAACAAGGGAGATTGGATTAGAATAAGGGATTATGGATTAGAAAAAAAACCAAAAACCAAAAAACAAACAGCTAAATCAGGTGTAATGAAAATAATAACAACAAAGTGAAATATATAGAAATATATACAAAATTAATATCCATCCCAAGCCTCCTGATGGCAATTACATCACTGTCACAGATGCTGTGGAACAGGCACTGGGGAAGGCCCAGACTGGTCTTAAGCAGCAGATGGGAACCAGATTCAGGTCCAGGAGGTGGATTCTGGAAATGGATTCAGGGTCACTGGAGACAGAACAAACATCACTTAATCCTTGTGATGCCTCAACTATATGCTGAATATGATGTATATGGGATGGAATTTTGTTCCCTGCTTTGTTATCTTTCAGGTGGAAGGGCTCTTTAATATTTTTTTAATATTAAAATATTAAATATTAATATAAAATATTGTGGGTTTTTTAAGGTCAATTATTTAAATGTAAACAGCTTATGTACTAAAGCATCATGTTTCTCAGAATATGCTCTATCTGTTCCTTGTTATGTACAGTGGTTTTTCTTCCTTTTTCATTTTTTGCCTCGAGAAAAAGTGTATCATTTAGGCCAAAGTAGGTTTGTATAATGTTCTAGGACATGCTTTACAGCATTATACAGCACAGATAGCTGTAACAGTGTGAGCAACTGTGTTTGGTGAGTGCTGTATTAATGCACTAATGTGATATAAAAACAATGTTCATAGTTCATATTCATATATTCATATTCATAGTTCATAGTTCATATCAATAACAGCAAATGCAAATGGCTCATTAAGAGTATGACTCACAAGTACTGATGTGAGAAACTGTTGATTTTTCATGAGCACAGCAAAGCTGTTAGCAGCTGCTTAGCTTACCTTCAGCCTCAGCTACTGGACTGCTAGCTTTTCAACAACATTCAAAACCAAATGGGAAGTACCCTCATTTCCACTAAGATTGCCAGGGAATCCTTTTGTATGACTACTCTGGTGTTCCCTCATTTAAAAACTATCTTGGGCAATTCAAACCATTCTAAATGTGTCTCGTTTTTCTCTCTAGAGCTTTTGAGAATAGACTAGATGGAGGCAGCAGCACCAAGAGAAGTCTTGACAGAAGGTATGTTATGGAGGTTTTTTAAACCTGCTCAGAAATATGGCCTCACTGGCTGCATTTGGGGTATAAGTTATTGAGACTCTCCTGGTCATATTAAAGAAGCATAGAATTGTTAAGATTCTGTGATGATCTCCAAGATCATGATGTCCAAACTTCTGTTCAACACCTCCATGATCACCAGACCATGTCCCAAAGCACCACATCCACCCATTTTTTTAATACATCCAGGATTGGTGACTCCACCACCTCTCTGGGAAGCCTGTTCCAACGATTAACTACTCTTTCAGTAAAGTATTCTTCCTTATATCTAATCTGAACTTCCCCTGGTGCAACTTGTGGCCATTTCCTCTTGTCCTGTCATTAGTTACTAGGGAGAAGAGGTATCTGTAGAGAGCAACAAGGTCACCTCTCAGCCTTCTTTTTTTTTCAGACTAAACAACCCCAGCTCCCTCAGATGCGCCATCATGTTTTCCAGTCTTCTCACCAGCTTCATTGGACCTGCCCTCTGGACCTGTTCCAGACCTTCAGTATAGTTCTTTATGCTGTGGTGCCCAAAACTGGACATAGTACTCAAGATGAGAGCTCACCAGCACTGAGTACAGGGGCACAACCACTTCTTTCCTCCTGCTGGTCACACTATTTCTGATACAGGCCAGGATGCCATTGACCTTCTTGGCCACCTGGGCACACTGCCGGCTCATGTTCAGCTGGGCGTCCACCAGCACCCCGAGGTTGTTTTCTGCCAGGGAACTTTTCTAGCTACTCATCCCCAAGCCTGTAGCGTTGCCTGGGGTTGTTGCAACCAAAGTCCAGGACCCAGAATTTGCCCTTGTTAAACCTTATATAAATGACCTCAACTCATCAATCCAGCCTGTCCATATCTCTCTGTAGAGCTTTCTTACCCTCAAGCAGATCAGGCCCTTCTTGTAGATGGGCGTCACATTGGCAAGCCTCCAGATGTCCAGGACTTTCCCTGTTATCTGGACTGCTTGAGTCCAATCCAATAAAGGATGGAGATTCTCCTTAGCTCCTTTTTTTTGTTGTTAATGTATTTGTATTCTCTTTTTCAATACAAGAAATATTTGTCTTGCCAGTTCCATGAAAGCCTTCAGAAGTCCTAGCTAAATCTCTGCTGCACTTACTCCATTATCTATTGGTATTAAGCCTGGTGTACCCAGGACATACATCTTGTTGCCTACAGAAAGCAAATTTATTGCCCACATATTGTGCAGCAGAAGTGTCCATATTTCACAGCTGATAAAATAAATCTCCAGGTGTGTTAGCATGTATCTCTTCTTGTGCATCTATTGCAAATTTCTGTATTTGAAAGACAATGACGATTAAAGAATAGACTGAACACCTCACTGGTTAAGATTCATCTCAATTTGCAGTCTCTGGTAGAGTAGTATACACTCCATTGGATTTTCTTATTGTTGCTGGAGATACAGTGAGTATATCCCACAGTATATGTACCTAAGATGAACAGAATTACACTGTCTATTGCATGATCCATAATGACTAGCCTTTCAATGACTATAAAAGGAACTTGGAAAGAAGAGCTCAGACATGTATTGCACATACCCTTAGTGAGAAGCATTACACCTCTTGAAATATTAGTTCAGTTCTGTCTTTTCTCAGTATCTTGGCAAGTGACCCTGTATAAGTCATTCTCTTCTCTCCATCTTTCCTATCCTCATTTCCATTAGCTACCTTGACTTACAGTGTAAGTGTTGTGGGAGAGGGACCTATCCTTGCTTGTGTCCAGTTCTGAGTAGAAAGATGTATTAGTATCTTGGTTTTTGGACCAGGAAACCTACATTTGTTTCTTTTGCAGTACAAACTTGTTCTGTGAGGCCCTGATTATGTTCTATTGGGTCAGTTATTTTAAGAAGTGCTTTCTTAATTAACAGATGAACTGTAGTCATTAAAAATAATCTGAACGCTACACTATGTATATAAGCACAGGCAGTGTAAAAAAGGCAATATCTCAAAAAAAAAAAAAAGAAACCCAAACAAACCAACCTTAAAAAAATGATACTCAAATCCTTTTTATACCCATAAATTTTAAAAAGAAGCTTACAATCTTGTCAAGAGGGCTTGATAGAATTAACACTGAAAGTTCTAGGAACAACTTTAATTTAGCAGATCTGTTTCTAGAAGCTTGCTATCAATTTTCAGTGTCTGGTATTTGGAACTATATTTATAAGAATGAAAGACTGAATGTGTGATGCTTTTCCTTATGAAGTGAACATAATTTCTACACCTAAGTTTCCAACAAATTTGCATGTTTAAAAATATAATTTCTTTAAATTATGTTATTGCCTGCCGAGGCAACATTTGAATATTCACAGAAATAAAGTACAAAATATTCATGAACTCATTGAAATTTAATGTCTTTAAACTTCAAATTAATTTTTAAAGAAATATTTTGAAATATTTGCTTTGAACTAATGTCTTTGGGATTAAGAAATTTCAATTGTTTAACAATTGCATACTTAATTTCAGTAACTGGCAGGGAGAATGAGAATGGTTTTATCATAAATGAAAAATTAAAATTTTTTTTAGGTGCTTCACTGGAAGCATAGTAGCACCATTTTAATGCTGATTCCTGAGTATCAAACAAATTTCTTGGAATGATTTGGCCTTTCCCAGGGAGGGAAACCTGTATTGCTTGTAGATTTACAGAACAGTGAACTCTACAGTGTACATTTAGCTGAACATTGGCTTGGCTGAGTGTCTAGCGTTGTTATTATTACTGCTGTAAATGACCTTAAGGCATGGCAAAAGGGCCAGGAAAGGCTGATTTGAATGTTAACGTGATGATGAGACTGCTTAGTTTTTTAGCATGGCATTTCAAGTTTCAGAATGAAAGCATAAGCCATCTCTTAATTGATGTGGCAGGTCTCTGAAGTGGGAATTAACCTGTGCTGCTTCATCTGTGCTGGTGTATTCATGTGAATCGTTACATGTATTAACAGTAGGCAGAAAGAGTTTTGATGGGGAAGACCGAAGTGTAGTGTAGGACTGTGCAGGAAGCTTCAGACTTCTTAATGGTACATTCAGTTTTAGGGATATAGTTTACTCAAGGTCTTGTCAGTGTCAGGCTAAAGACTGGGCTGAATGATCTTAAAGTTCTTTTCCAATCTAGGAAATTCTGTGATTCTGGTGTGTTGGTTTTTTTTTGTTGTTTTTGTTTCCTTCTTTCTTTTTTTTTAATTTTTTAAAAAATTTATTTTCTTTTTAAGAAATTTTTCCTTTCCTTTCCTTTCCTTTCCTTTCCTTTCCTTTCCTTTCCTTTTCCTTTTCCTTTCCTTATAAATACATTATTTTGAGGAAAGGGAAAATGTACCTGCAGTGGTAGGATGTGTTCACCTTCCACATTAAGTAGGTGTATTTAATGCTTTCAGAACAAGTCCTTGGTCTATGGCTGATGGGTAGTTTGAAACTGTGTTAAATGCTGTGACTAAAAACTAATGTGATGTTTTGATTTGATCAAGTATGAGAGCTGATAGACTAATTCATGTTATGACTGAGAGCTGGGCTCGTCATCTTACTACTCTGATTAACTGGATATTTTAACGTGTGCCTGAGGCCACATTCTCTCAGTTACACATTTGCTTTATCTACATCTACAATGCTACAACGTTTTAAGCTAAATTATAATTTTCAACTAGTTTGGTTAATCCATTGTGAAAAGACTCAATTTAAATTTCTTTTGCTTAGGCTAAGTTTACAATGATTTAATCTAAATCAGTTTAATCTGAATCATTTAAGCCAAAATAAGAAATCCTTGGAACAAGTGGAAAAATGAATTATTTTAACTGGAGAAGCTTAACAAAATTGAGGGCTGTGTTTACACAAAAATGTGCCACAGATCCGCTGAGCCACATCTAAACTAAATACATTAAGTGATTTTGTAGCCTCCCTGCAAGCTGCAGCCTCACCATTTCAGATACGTCAAGCCTTAAAGAGCCACTAAACCACTGATGATTTGAAGCTTAAGAAATAAGCTGTAGGCAGCAAAATATATTTTTAACTGCTGTGTCCTTCTGTGACATTGCTGTTGGTTGTTGATGGGAATGGGATGCTGAACTTTTGATTTGACATGACATGGCCACTATTATGCTCTAGATAAAAAGATGATCTTTGGGTTTCACTTCCCAGGCCCAGGAAGATTCTTTTTTCTCGAAATGAACCATCTATTTACAAAAATAGTCTAGGTTTGGTTGAACTCAAGTAAGAAGAAAAGAAAGAGGAACACATTTCCTGCAGGGAAGTGGAGGCAGTTTCAACCTGAGTGTGCCTGGAGCAGCCACTAAAGCACTGCTGGGTACTGACCTGTGGGGGCACATGGGTGTTGGGCACCCCCCTGGGGCAGTGAATGGGCCAAGGCTGGGTGGGTCACTGGCCTGTGGGTGGGGTCACCATCAGGCCCAGTATGGGGAGCAGAGATCAGACAGACCCAAGATGGCCAGTCAGGGCGATGGAGATTGGAATGAGCCTGAGTAGTTCAGGCAAGGCCTTGTCCAAAAGCTGCTCCTGAGAGAAAAGGGAGAACCTGGAAGATTGTCAGGAGGACTGTCTGGAGGAGCCTGCTCACTGTACTATTAATCCTTGTATACCCAACATTTCTCCTGTACATATGCCTTGCTTAACATGTTTACTTCACAGAATCACAGGAGGGCTTTCAGGGCTCACTACAGCCACGGTGGGAGGAGACACCACACAGGACTGATACCACTTCTCACATTACATTGAGTGGCTGTCCCCAGGAGCATCTGTCTTCTGTCCTTGCAGCACAGTCAGGGTGAGGGAGGATGTGATAAACATGTTTTAATGCAGAGTGTTAACCAGCTCACAATTCAAAATCAGAGAGAGCTCATGGCCTATAAGTTACAGGATACTGTATAAAAAGTGGAATGTGTTTATTTCTAGGACATTAGAGATGCATACTGAATCATGAAAAAAAAAGAAAAAGAAAAAAGTAAAGATGACACATACAATTAAGCGAAAAAGCAAAACACTTGTCTGTATCTCTAGGCAGCCAAATCTCAGAGTTTCCTGAGACTTTTATTTTATTTTGGAGAACATGCTTGTTCCTTGGAAGTGAGAGAAACACAAATTATCAGATATGAAAGAGGTTTAACTGTCTTAAAACCAAATGGCAAAAAATACCTGCCAATTTCAAGACCATTTCACATGGATGCACATAAGTCTATACTAGCAAATTAGACAGTGCCAGTGTTTAATATCTGTGAATCTGTGAATCAGTGCTCAGACCCAAACACTGGGGTTTGTTAATCTCTGCTGTCAAGTCATCTCTATCATCACTGTCAGCAGAGGCTGGGGACCACTGCCACTGCAGCACCCAGACCCGTGGTCATCCCCATCATCTGATCCTCATCACCTGAGAAAATCAAAGCATCTGTCTCCAGTTGTCTTCTCTGAGTCTTGCCTCCACAGAGCACTTAGGGGTGGCTCAATTAAAATTGTTAATTAGAGGTGGGATTTAACTCTATACTTAAGCAAGCTCTCCTTTAATCTAGAACATCACTATAGTTAAATTTCTGCTTCCTCAACAATTTGCCTCATAGAAGAGAATCACGTAACATACTAGGCCAAAATACTTGGAGCAATAAAGAAAATATAAAAGCAAGGCAGTGCCTTATCTTTGTAGGTTAAAGATTATAATGTTAGAAAATCTTTTTCAGTGTGTATATAATGATGCCATTCTAAAGTTGTATTTTTAAAAAATTCAATGCTGTTCATGCCAGTGTATATATAGTTGAGTATATTACAATCATCTCCCATCTTCACAGACAAATAGCTATTTTTATTGTTAGCTTATATATAATATATAGCTTTTATTAAGTTCAAAAATATTTACACATGTATAGAAGAAATCCCAACACTCCAGCTCTAAAAGCTGATAGCTGTATATACAGAAATCTCAATTCTGGCCTGTACACATCACTTACTTTTTTTTGCTCTATGCTTCCTCTGAATTTTGATATAGTTGAGACAAATGCGTCTTGTGTTTGTGAACTATCCACAGTGTGTCTTTCTGCCCAGATGTTTGTGTGACACTGTTCACAGAGCAATATTATAGCTGTGGTTAAATAACCAGAATAGCAATGGTTGATCAGGGGAGTTATTGTGGAATTTATTCTAGCCTCTGGCCTGTGGCTTCATCCACTTTTAAGTTTAACTCAACTTATCCATCTGATGTAAATAGCTCCAAGTTATCTGTTCTATAAATGCCAGATGCTGTCATCTGAATTCAAATCTTTGCTTAATGCTATAAAAGGTAGCTGTATTTTACCACTTTCTGTTATTTAAATGAGCTGATCATGTTTCGCTGATCACTTGACTGAAACTAAAGCATTGTGAGTATGTGTGCTTTGTTGTCAGCTACTTGTGAAAGATCAAAGAGATGGAACTGAACGCTGTCACAGATTATAATTAATTGGCACTTATTTGCTTACATCTCAAGTTAGTCCATAAGCAGCCCCTTAAAACTGAAATAATTGGCAACTCGTTATATTTTTTTTAATACTGTCACTTTATTTTCTCCTTCTTTTACAAGCATGTTATTGTGGCTGTAAGAAGAATTGTTTAAATCTTCCAATCTAATAAAGTATATTTCTGATCTTAATGAACACAAGGGTATGAACACATTTTGTGATTGAATTGCCTCTAAAATAAATATTCCAACAGTAGATCTTCAGTTATATCACATTCATTTTAATTCTGAAACAGTTGATACTAAACATAAATGCAACACCTTTCAGTTGCATCTTCAGATTCAGCCCATTTTCAAAATCCCCAAAGCAGCAAGAGGAGATCGACTTTGAAAACTCAGAAAAATGTCTGTACTTCCTTTAGAATTTTTTTAAAAAAACATAATTGATGATAACATTGTGGACAATTAGCAGGCAGAGATGAGTTTGGGCTTTCTTGTTAATATCAGCAGAAACGTTTCCCAATAGCATTCCAAAAATACCACCATGGTCAACAGTTTTCTAAATATTTTTCTTGTGAGTTAAGTCCAAGAATGGGTCAAAATGTGGAACTATAACTTCACCTTTGTTTTGGAAGTTGCTGAAGAAAGTTATAGATATAATTATGACAAGTTTGACTAACTATTGAGGGTTGTCAGAGTGGTGAGCTTTTAGTTTTGTTGGAGTTTTTTTGTTTGTTTTTAATTTACCTCTGCATACACATTAAGCAACTTCTGATAAAGTTTTGTATGAAACTTGTTTTATTAAATGCAATGAAATTTCTCTGACCATCTGTCAGGACTTCCAAAACTTCTAGAGTCCTCTATATGAATGTGTACATTTTTGTAGAAAGAGAGAAAAAATCTTATTATCCATATAATTTCAAACGCAAGAAGATACTCAGTTCATTTGTATGAACACTTAAACATCAGCAACAGACAATAAGCAATAAAGTTGTTACTTATTTTCCACCAGTCCACTTCAGGATAACAGAAAGTAATTGCCTTTCAGCCCAGAGACTATTTTATTTCAAAACCCAAACAGAATAGCATAAAAAGATCCACAAAGCTTTCCAGATAACAAAAAACTTTTCAGATACCATTTTTATCATAGAAGAGCTGTTGATCAGAGGCTTCATACAGTCATTTTGTTAGTGTAAGCCCGATGCTGTCTTGTTGATAAGAAGAAAACCTTGAGATTTATTTGGTGAAATGAAATACACAGAAAGTCCAAGCTTTTGTGACATCTTGTGATACAGAGCAGAGAGCAATGCAGGAGTCCAGGTGACCTGGAGTTTGTTCTGAGTTGGTAGCTGTTATATAATTGTGCTGCTCTCATCCAGGTGTGTAATAATGGTAATGGTCAATTCTGGGCTGAGATTCTGTCCCTAATCAACTGCTGAGAGAAGGTATTTTTCATAGGTGTGATGTGATAACGTTGCAAGTAAGGATACCAGGAACCTTTCCAAGAGCTTTCCAGATTTATGAACTGTGAAGATGTACTCTTAACAGTAAGTTCCACATGTCAATGAACTTCAGAAACTCCCTCATCATGAAGATAAATACCTGCATTCTCTTATATCAGCTTAAAACATTCATGAACTGTTTTTACCTTGATGGCAATGTCATGGCTGTATCCCATGAAGAATAGATGGAGAAATATGTCTGTTACTTCTTGTTAACACTGGAATTTTTGTCAGCTTTTCATTTTACTTAGTGTCTGCCTGAGAATAAACCTGAGAAGAGGACTCATTGTTCTGAGACTTTTTTTACCTTTATACTCACTGGGACAACAAAGAGCTTTCTGGGTCTTTGAAAGACAACACATGTAAAAAAGCTGAAGGACTGGAGGGTCAACAGATGATATTGTCATGATTTCATGCTATCACAGGTCAAGTACAATGTTTCCATCACAAATTATAAAAGAACATTTTATCACTTTTTTAAAGAGCTAAATGTATATATGTTCAGAGATACACCATCTGTTTAAATTTTAGTTATTAATGACTATGCATTGCCATAAAGTATGGGTTTACTTACAGCTGGAAAAAAATCTGTCATTCACTTTAAATCTAAAGAAAAGCATCTTTTGCTATAAGGTGAAATAGTCTCATAGTTTTCTCTTATCTGGGCCTATTGCATCAACATGCATCAAACTGCTGTGGATCCCTTTAAGGTGCTGCAAAAAGCTCAGTCAGGGTAAAATCTATTAAAAAAAATAAAATAAGAAGAAATATTGCAGAATTCCTGCAGGAAAAGATCTGGTCTCTGACAGTAGGAGAAGGCTAGGTCACTAACAGAAGGATCACAATACAGGGTTGTAGATTAACTTAATGATCAGACAGCATCATTTCTTCAGCATTGTTTCTGCTCTTTGTGGTCCTTCCATTTATGCCCTCTATTAAGTTCAACTTAACTCCTTGTGAACTCAATTCCAGAGAATTAAAAGGAATGGACAAAGAATGTACGTTTTTCTTGGCAAATCTAGACACCGTATTTAGTATTTCTTAATCAAATGTGTACTTGAATGAAGTGTTCAGTACTTTCTCCTTGAGAATTTAATTGGCTGCNCTTTCAGCCCAGAGACTATTTTATTTCAAAACCCAAACAGAATAGCATAAAAAGATCCACAAAGCTTTCCAGATAACAAAAAACTTTTCAGATACCATTTTTATCATAGAAGAGCTGTTGATCAGAGGCTTCATACAGTCATTTTGTTAGTGTAAGCCCGATGCTGTCTTGTTGATAAGAAGAAAACCTTGAGATTTATTTGGTGAAATGAAATACACAGAAAGTCCAAGCTTTTGTGACATCTTGTGATACAGAGCAGAGAGCAATGCAGGAGTCCAGGTGACCTGGAGTTTGTTCTGAGTTGGTAGCTGTTATATAATTGTGCTGCTCTCATCCAGGTGTGTAATAATGGTAATGGTCAATTCTGGGCTGAGATTCTGTCCCTAATCAACTGCTGAGAGAAGGTATTTTTCATAGGTGTGATGTGATAACGTTGCAAGTAAGGATACCAGGAACCTTTCCAAGAGCTTTCCAGATTTATGAACTGTGAAGATGTACTCTTAACAGTAAGTTCCACATGTCAATGAACTTCAGAAACTCCCTCATCATGAAGATAAATACCTGCATTCTCTTATATCAGCTTAAAACATTCATGAACTGTTTTTACCTTGATGGCAATGTCATGGCTGTATCCCATGAAGAATAGATGGAGAAATATGTCTGTTACTTCTTGTTAACACTGGAATTTTTGTCAGCTTTTCATTTTACTTAGTGTCTGCCTGAGAATAAACCTGAGAAGAGGACTCATTGTTCTGAGACTTTTTTTACCTTTATACTCACTGGGACAACAAAGAGCTTTCTGGGTCTTTGAAAGACAACACATGTAAAAAAGCTGAAGGACTGGAGGGTCAACAGATGATATTGTCATGATTTCATGCTATCACAGGTCAAGTACAATGTTTCCATCACAAATTATAAAAGAACATTTTATCACTTTTTTAAAGAGCTAAATGTATATATGTTCAGAGATACACCATCTGTTTAAATTTTAGTTATTAATGACTATGCATCGCCATAAAGTATGGGTTTACTTACAGCTGGAAAAAAATCTGTCATTCACTTTAAATCTAAAGAAAAGCATCTTTTGCTATAAGGTGAAATAGTCTCATAGTTTTCTCTTATCTGGGCCTATTGCATCAACATGCATCAAACTGCTGTGGATCCCTTTAAGGTGCTGCAAAAAGCTCAGTCAGGGTAAAATCTATTAAAAAAAATAAAATAAGAAGAAATATTGCAGAATTCCTGCAGGAAAAGATCTGGTCTCTGACAGTAGGAGAAGGCTAGGTCACTAACAGAAGGATCACAATACAGGGTTGTAGATTAACTTAATGATCAGACAGCATCATTTCTTCAGCATTGTTTCTGCTCTTTGTGGTCCTTCCATTTATGCCCTCTATTAAGTTCAACTTAACTCCTTGTGAACTCAATTCCAGAGAATTAAAAGGAATGGACAAAGAATGTACGTTTTTCTTGGCAAATCTAGACACCGTATTTAGTATTTCTTAATCAAATGTGTACTTGAATGAAGTGTTCAGTACTTTCTCCTTGAGAATTTAATTGGCTGCAGAAGAAGTCTCAGCAAGAACCTCCTTCCAAATAAAGTTCCTCAGGATCACTTGTTCTTCCTCTTAAAATGAATTTTTTACCCTGGAACTTAGAAATAACTTGAGAAATGTTCAGAGAAAGTATCATAAGAGAGTAATGTCTGCTGGTAAATTGGGGGCTTATCAGTTCTGCAGAGTGGGTGTCACATCTTTTTAAACACAGTGATTAATGGGTGGATCTATTACTGAAAGCATGTATGCTTAATTTATTCAAACAAGTTGAGTGTATGTCACCACTTGTAGGCTGTCCTGGTTTGAGTGAGAACAGAACTAATTCTGTTCAGTAATTTTGCTTTCCAGCTCAGTTCTTCTAACTGCAGTTTCTGAAGTCAGCAGCCTGTTTTCACAGGCAGTGTCTGCTTCTAGCAGTGATAACACCTCATGGTTAGAGTTACTACCAAGGATTGGTGTGTGGACCAAGGCCACTGCTGGATCTTGTGTAAAGTAAAAGGTGCACCTGCAGGGAGGAGCAGACAGGACAGGTGACCCCAAACTGACCACTGAGCTAGTCCAGCCCATAGATGTCATATTCAGTATAAAGCTGAGGGATCAGGAGGATCAATTCTCCCTCTTTTTTTGCCTTCTTGACCTCCTTTGCCATATTTGCTCAGCTTGGCTCCAGTCCTCTTCTGGTTTCTTTCTCAGGAGGCATCTATCCATTCTGCCTTTGATCCTGATCTGTGTGTTCCTGAATCCTGTACCAGTACCCAGCTCCTGAACACAGCTCCCATCTGCTGCTGTGCCCAGTCTGGGACTCTCCCTGTGTCTGCTCCACAGCATCAGTGGTTAATGTGATGTAATTGCCATCAGGGGGTTGGATTTAATACTGGTTTTGTGTATTTTTATATATTTGTATATATTAATTATCATTATTTTTGTTTTCTTTAAAGCTGTTCTAGATTTCTTTTCTCTCTCCCTTATTCCCTTTCTCGTCCCCTTTGGGGAGAGAGGGGGGTTAACAGAGAGAGTCTGTTATAGGTCTAAGGGGCCACCCTGACACTAAACAGACCTGTTTCTCTAGCATAACATTTCACATTTACAGTGTTAGATCTACTAAGAACAATGAAAGAGAACTCATAGCACAAAGCACTAAAGCTACAACATGATCTGTAAGTAAAATAACTGATGTATAAGAAAATATCAATGGTATAATTTAAATCCAATAAAAATGCAGCTGTCATCAGTATTTAGATACATCTTCCTAGATTAAACTTTTTCAATTGTGACACTTAGTTCCATATTCTTCTCTTCCACCTTTTCTTTTTTTGTGGGCAAATGTGTTATTTGGAGAACAGCATGTGGAAACACTATGGAAATGGCAATTCTGTGGAATACCATTTGAGAACTCAGACACACTTTTAAACAAGGAATGGGATTCAGGTCAAGCATCACAAATGAAATGGTTATTGTAAAAGCAGTGAGAGCTAGCCATCTGCCACTGCAGCACTCAAAAGGACTGAGGTGCAGGGTCTCAGCAAAGATATTCCTATTGCAGTATCAGTTAAGGCCCAAAGAAGTCTCAGCTGTAGACATTAATATGACAACAGATTTTCTAAAGTTATAAATATAAGGCACAGTTACAAAAGGCTGTGCTCGTGTCCATAGAGTGAAGTCAAGCAATGAGAGAAACAGCCTTTTGGCTATTTCAAAAGATGGCAATTTGTGACCCCTAAGGAACTGATCCTTAATTATTTACTTGGAGCCTGATTATAGCTCCTTTTTTGGCATGAATAAGATGTTCTGTGTGTTGGTGCCATGCTGAAGATTTAAATGTCCCACACATTTGATCCAGGCTGGGGCTGTGGCAACTACTGCACAGCTGATGACAACAAAAGCTGGTTTCAAGCTCATTGTCATCACCATGGTGTTAGACCAGATGAATGAGTGGCATTGATTCTGATTGGCATATTCATTCACATGCATTCAAAACTCATGAATTTTACTTAACACGTCCCTTTGCTTATTGGCTGGGATTTAATTGGAGTGATGTATTGCAGCACTGCTAGATGAAGTGGAACAGTTTCTCTTTTTTTTCCTTTTTTTTTTCCTTTTTTTTCCTTTTTTTTTTTTTTTTTTTTTTTTTTTATTTTTTTTTTTTTTCCAAACCCCCCAAATACAAAACCTGAAAATTTTTTTTTCAAAACCACCAAGGCTTTTTTTTTTT
>VYZU01062517.1:21337-63207 GCA_013401355.1 Ceyx cyanopectus | reverse complement strand
TTTTTTTTTTTTTTTTTTTAATTTCTATAGTTCTTTATCTTCCAAACCTCCCAACTAGAGACACTGCAGCATTATTTTTCACAATCACCAAGGCATTTTCATGTATGGAACCTAATTCTTGGCTTTGTATTGAAGTTTGCATTTAATATTTGGAGTGGAAAAATAAATTGACATAGGGAGAAATCACACAGATTTAAGTGTTGACTTTTGTTATTGGGTTCACAAATTGTTTATTTAGAATTTTCTTAGCTTACCAAGAAAGCAAGGGGTCTTTTTTATGCCTGTTTCTATTATTTTTTCCAACTTTCCCATCTTTTAAAATCTTTTTCAGCTAGCTGAAATGTACAATCCTGAACTATCAGCTAGCAGGTTGTTGATAACTTTCCAAAGAGTGCATAAATATGAGATTATGCACATGCATCTAACAAATATACTCTTGTGTATATGTGAATATATATACACTATTGCTGATTATTTATCAGAAACATCCAGATAGAAAACAAATTATAGAAAATTTTTAGAAGAAAAATGTACCTATTCACTGAAGAAACCTATGCTGAATTTTTATTTATAGCCATTTTTACCCAAAAAGAAAATGAAAATCTTTAATCTGCAAATCAAATATTTATGTCAGCAAAATCATAATGAAATATTTGTGGGGCCAGATCTATCCAGGTCAAGATATTTGAGGTTGCTGAGCAAGATCTAAGTGTTTCATTTCAAGGTAGTCCAGTGTAACTGTGAAACATATTGGCAGAAGCTAACTGTTGCATGGGGTCAATAGAGAGAGTACACTTGGGAAGCAATTAATAGCATCTATGTTCATGCTCTGAGATACATCTGGATCTCCCCAGGCTTTCTTCACTGTTTCTAGAGCTAAGGCAGACTCGTTTTCTTGGGCAAAAGTTATCATTGTAAATAAAATCTGCCTGTGTCTGCAGAGGGTTTGGTATTTCTCCCTCTCAGCCTGCTTTGCCTCTTCTCCTGGAGGACATCACCTCAGCCAGTGCAACATCCCATGATATGTTATATCTCTCTTCTTGGCTACAGAAGCAACATACAAGTCATTTCACAGAAACTGTTGGACGGGTTGCAAACCTAGTGCACAGTGATGATGTGTGAGAAGCTGTGCAAATTCCTGCTGAGAACTGCACATGCTGTAAATGCTGTGAGTGTACAAGAATTCCATGCACGTCAGATAAGACAGAGAGAATTTAAATGACAAAATAAGAAAAAAATGGTGTGTCTCTTCTTCAGCCTTAGCTAAGCGTAGCTTAGTCCAAGGAGTAAAATAATTTATAAAAAAATGAAAAAGATTGTATCAGGCACCTTTATGTAGGGTTTGATGCTTTTATATTATTAGATTTTCTATCCAGTGTGACCATTCTGAAATTAAATAGCATCCATTGCTTATTGTTTCAGAAAATTGCCAGACTATAAAATTCTTACTGTTCTGTCACCTAGCTAATATACTGATGTGCTCAATAACATAATATAGCTGTTAACACCTATTCCATGCCATAACACAGTCTGAACATCTCTGAGGCACAAGCCAGGAAAGCCACAGATCATCTAAATCAGAAATGGTTTTCCCAGATTACCACCATAGGGGTTTTTTCACCATTTTATGTCATGACATTTTCTGATTTATTGCTTTTCATGTCTCAAATCAAACAGTGTTGTATGGAGACAGAATAAGATTATAAACAGCTACCTAGATATTAGTGTTTCTTTTGGTTCATCTTACTTTTGCTGTGAATAAAATTGTACATACAACATTGTCTGTTCTTAGTGATATACTAAAGGAGAAAATGTGTATAGAAATGAATGCACATATCTGGTAAATGGAAAGAAAAAAAAAAAGTCTCTAGCATTTGGTATCTCTGAATCAACAGTCCATAATTAATTTGACAGCATATACAGCTGAAGACTACTGTATTTTCCTTTCTGTGATTTCAAGTGGCATTGCATGGCCTGAACTGCTTTCTGAGGAGACACTACAAGCCATTCTGGATGGACTCATGAACTGAGAGGATGTGAAGCTTCACAGTTACATTTTTCTGAATGTTTTTAAGAAAATCAGACCTAGCTATCAATTCTGACCATTGGTATGAACATAAACCAAACTATTGGAAATTCATGGGAACCTTTTTGTTAACTTTCAGTGTTGGGTTAACCTTTCTGTGGTTCAAAGGAGCCTGTAATTGTATGCAAGTATGATACTGGAATATAAGCCAAACAGCTTTTCAGAAACAAAACAAAAGAACAACAAAAAAATAAACCCCCAAACCAACCAAAACCAACCAACAATGGGTTTGTTCAGTGCTAAAATCCTCAGTTTCCCAATTAATTGTTTGTTCCAAAATAATATACAAATGGAAATAGAAACATTTCCTTTGAGAAAATTCCTAAAGGCTAAAACCTTTAATGGAAGACTAGAGATGTAAGTAGTCTAACTGAGCTGTTAGAGGAAAACATATCTCATGTTCCAGCCACAGTAAATCACAGCAGCTAATTGCAGATACTGAGATGCAAGGTGGAGTTTCAGATACGACAGTCACACACCAACAGTTCTCTTGCATCCATTTTTCTCACATCTTCTTCAGTTGTGACAAGAGAAATCTCTGCTGATGACCTCATCAATATATGTTTAGAGTCACAGTCTGCAGGGGTAAAATCCCCCAGTAAATGAGGTGACACCGAGGTGGTGGATGAGTCTGGGCAGGGTCACAGGAGATCTTGCTCAGCCTCTGCTTCTACCCAAGGAAAAAAATCACTCTCTCAGTCCCGTTCTTTGGCTCTTTTCATGGGAAAAACAACCAAAAGGGAGAATAGACTTATGCCACTGGAAGGAGCAAATTTGGCAAGGAAGTCCCCTCCTCTGATGCCCGTGGTGGCACTGGCGTGGTGGTTCTCTGGACTGTCCCCTGGGCAGGCTTTTGGGAGGCTGGCACATTCCAGCCCTCCAGCAGGGCACTGCTACCTTAGCAACATTACTGCACTGTCAATATTTATCTGCCAAAAACCCCAACGTTAAGTATGCTGCTTAAAGCTTGTTTTTACAGATACTAATTACTGTCCTACTCTACCTTGTCCTCTCCTACCGTCTCCCTGCCACCTTCAGAGAAGGGGTCACTGCAGCTTATAAAGCTTTGAGACTCAGCAGTTCCTATCTCCAGCTTTTTCAGAAAGGACACTAATGACCTTTTTTTGGACACAGCTCTTAGTTAGGCATACTCCATTTTTCAGATTTCCTAAATATTTTTGCAGTGTTTTAGCTGCTGTCACATGTTCTCTCTTAAAAGTGCATAGCACATTTCAACCTTCCTGTACATTTTATCCTTCCCTTGCTTCTCTCAATCCTATTTCCCTGGCAATTTTAAGCCATTATATAGATGACATACAGGTTTCAGGTGGCAGAAATTAGCAGTTTGTGTAGCAGGAAAGGCTGTAAGAGAATAGAATATAGAAGAGAGTAACTCCAGATGTTGCAAGAAGTCAGAATATAGCTGCTCTATTTTCCCATAGTCAGTTAAGCACTGAGTTGGTCACAGACTCCTGAGAGTTGCCACTCCTTCTAGTTCCAGTCATCAAAGTAATAATTAAAATTTATAATGACTCTTTATACCATGAAGGCTCAGAACTCGAGGAGTATTTCTATGTGTAATACCAGTTTTAATGGGAATTAGACACTTGTCCAAGATCTGAATCACTGGTTCCCCACATAGCTGTGCAAGGCATAGAATTTTAGAAACAGGAACAAATGGATAAAGGTGAAAGTGGCAAGAACCATCTAAATTATCTTAACTTGGCACTACCACAAAAAGTTTAGCATGGACTCAGGTCTATGATGTCTAGATTGCCATCTCTGTAAGTCTTTATTTCACCTAAATACTTCTGCCTAAATCATTGGCACACATGGACTCCTACACTTGAGAACTTTGCCTTGAGCAAGGCGGAGTACATGCAGCCACACACAGACTGAAAAATCATTTGAACATTTGAGATTGTAGGAGAAGAAAGACAGTTCTGTAGCAAGTATCAGTTGAAGTTAGATTTCTGTGGCAAACAACAGGAATAACACATAAATCTTTTAATAAGAGATGAATGTTATCTTTGGTAAACAGTCTAGCATAGAATCATAGAATGTTAGGAATTGGAAGGGATCTAGAAAGATCATCTAGTCCAACCCCCCTGCCAGAGCTGGATCACCTATACCAAGTCACCCAGGAACAGATGCAGATGGATCCATACACATACCCTGTTCACTGTAGAGATATGCATGTACTATAAATACTGTAGGTTTAATATGATTCTCATGAAGACTTGTTTGTGCTGGGTATGTTTTTACACATCTATAAAAACATATATTTATACACATCTTTGAATATATATGCATATACAGCCAGAGATACATATGTATATATTTCTGGATCTAAGAGAAGTGCATGTATCTCAGTGTACATTATTGCCAAGCACAAGCACGTTGCTGTATAAAGTAGATATACACATGTACATAACAAAACACAGGTGTGGGAACAGGTCCATACCTGCATATATATATATATATATATATATATGTGCAGTCTGTCTCTCTATAAATTGGAAATTCAGATATGAGCATCAATCACACTAAAGATTCACCAGTATATACTTTTTATTACAGGGCTGTCACCTTCCTAGTTTATAGAAGACTGAACTCGGAGGAGAATTGGAGTGTAATCCTACAGTACCAGCTTCCACTCCACTACAGCCTCCACTTTGCCTGCTAACACGGCTGGTAACAGAGTTTATTGGTGTGATAGGTGAGCTCCATCCGTCATGGCTAATGTTGTGAGACAGTTGTGCCTCCTTTTGTTTCCATATTCCCTTGAGGATACGTTCTGAAGGCATGGCTATGTTTACACTGAATTTTTTTATTTGTTTTGGTTTGTTTTTTTCAAAGTCAGTAATCACGTTTACTTCCTTCCCCAGTGCTGTTTACCAGCTTTGGTGTGGCAAGATGACTAAGTCAATATATATTAAGGAATACATAACAATGTTGTAATGAGAATTAGTGGTACTCTGAAAAGACAGAGACATTGGCTGCTGTGTTTTGTACTGTTTAGTCTGGGGGTAATGAAGAGCTCACAGATGACCTGATTTCATTAAAGTAGGTCAGATTTGACTAAAACATAGCTATGGCTCTCTCCCAGCAGTGCACTGTCTTTCTCTCCCTATCCCTGCCTGAGCCCCCCTGCCTGTCACCTCAGCATTTGCTGATTTTGGGGATTTACCTTAGTGTTTTATTAGTGTCTTACACAAAAATTTGCTACAATACTTCATTCCCATTGCTGCCTGTGTTTTCTATTGGAAGATGCATGATGGAAAGGATGACCGTATTTCTGGTTTTACTATAGAAAAGGTGATGGTGTGAGAGGATAAAACAGCATTTATGCATCATAAATATTCCTCAGTGAAATCCTATTTGGACAGAATATTTTTGCTGTGAGGCAGCTGAGTCAGATTAACCCTATGTTTATGTGTTTGTACACAGCTTTTGTCTAATTTTCTATTTATTTGCCATGTTGCATATCCACAAGTTTAACACTGGAGTAGATATTCTGATTTGGTAAGTAGAAGAAAGGTACTGAGAATGTCTTTACTAGACCTTGTGCTCACAAATAAGAATATATTAGCAGACACAGTAATCATTCACAACTTTTGGTGGGATGGATGTAATGCTGTGAGACGCTAGAAACAAAGAAAGAGTTAGATATTGTTGTCCCACAGGATGTCTGCTAGGAGATGTTTTTTTCTAAGATCAGTGGGAGTAAGGTGGGTTCTATAGACCAGATCTAAACAAAGATATTAGGGAAGCTATTCAGACAGTGCTCAGCTTGAAAAAAAAAACTAGTCCCTGATAGGTGAAGAAAATGATAGAGTAAGACATATAGAGCACATAGCCTTTTACTGAAAGAGATTTTGAAAACACTGGGCTGATAAACATGGTCAGACTTGCTGTTCAGCTGGAAAAATGGCACTGATCTTCTATCATGAAATATTATTACTTTTATTGCTGCCCCTCTATAGCTGAATGATTCCCAGAGAGAGATACAATATCATACATTTAGCTACCTGTTCCTGTTTGAAAGACTAGCAGGATGTTCATGCCCAAATGTCTCTGAAAAGATATCAACCAAATTGCCTTTCTTTAGCATCCATCTCACATTTAAACCAAGGACTTCCTAAAGGATGAAATTTGGGAACTCTACTTTCCCAACTCCCTCCTCCCCACTTTCTTTCTTACCCTTAATTGTTGTGATTGTGTCTCTCATGACTTTTAAAGCAGAGACTCTGTTTTCCCATTTGCTTCACGTCATTACAGTAAAATCTTTTCATTCCTGAAATATTTTTTCTCCCCATTAGTCCTGAGGTAAAGAAATTGATTCTGATTTTCAGAGGCAACTGGGGTGGTCAAGCAGTTCCCAGAGAATTCTGTAATATGATTACTTGTGTCAGTAATCTGAGGACCACAGAGTTTTGAAAATCCCAAGTCTTCTGGTTACATTTTGGCTTTTTAATTTTTTTTCTATAGCTTTTCCTTTACAATGCATATAGTACCTTTAAACAATTTACACAATTATAAGTAAACCCAACATTTATTCTAGTGTAGAAATACCATGTCTTGCTTAACTTAGAAAAGTAGAACCTTCTGGATCATCAAGTCCTGTACAACTGTACAATGTTATTTTATTCCTAAATATATCAGGTTCTTTTGCCAAACTACTTTGATTTTCTCTGATCCAATATTCTCTTGCTGTAAAGGTCTGTTTGAATTGAGATACTTCCAAGAGTCTAGTTATGCCAGAAAAAATAATTTTTAAAATAATCTGTATGAATTGATTTAAAAGAAATAAGATTGCCATAGTTTCAGTAAAAGAACAAGAAAAGCAACATTTGCTTAAGAGGTTTTATCAAGGAAGGAATACTTGTTCTTAAGGCCTTTCTGTCACTTAGTCTTTATCTAAATGCCTTCTTCATTCTGACAGAAGGTCTGCTGGTCTGTCTGCCTGTCTGTTTGTGCTGTAGGGATGTACCTTTTTCACCATTTTGTCAATGAGAAAGTAGCTCAGGAAACACCAAAACAATTTGCCTGGGAGCTATGACAATAGGAAGGACAAGAAAGTCAACTTCAACTCAAGAATACTAGAACACCCTACATAATGCCTAACACTTGCCCAGTTTGGGATGTTTGATGATGCTAGTGGGAATTTTGGCATTACTTTTGGATTCATGAGCCTCATGAATCCAAAGTTTGGGGTTTGTACTCCCTGGGTAACAACTTGGGTTACTCTAGAGTGAACTGTAATGTTTTTACTGACTACAGTTGTGTTGACAGCTGCATCTTTTGTTTCTTTTCTAACTGAAAGATGCAAAAGATGTGTACTCACTGATTTTCCTCAATACAGATTAACTGGAAGAACCTCCATTTTCAGTTCGAGATTCATCTTTTATAAGCTTCAACAAAGGCATGATACTTTAGTTTACTACTGCCCTCAAATCCAAGGAAATCAAAAACCCTATCTTGAAAAGATTATGCAACTCAATAGGACCTGATCTTGTATTATTGCATCCATTACAAGAGCACAGTTCAGGCAGGTGTTAGTTTCAATTAACCTGGGATTCAGGTATTCACAACATCTTGTCTGCCAATTACTCACATAATTACATGGCCCGGGACTGTAGAATAGAATCAGCCATCATGCTAGGCATGTGTGATTACTGAAGAAAAGAGGAATTCAGAGGATGTATGAGTAAAGCACAGCTCCAGTGATCATGGACAAAAGTGGTCTTTAGTGAAGAAAGCTTATTTACTAGGCTCTTGCTGATCTCTTGAATGCAGGAACTGTGCCAACAGTGTTTGTGTGACACGCAGATGCCTCACAGCTGTCCGTTGTTTTTGTATTCTCATTCAGCCAGTAGGTAAAGTGAGAACTTATTTAGCATTTTTCAAGGAAGAAGCTGAAAAGCATTCCAGGGAGCTAATGACACAGCCATATATGGCAAGAAATCAAAATATGAGTCAAGAAAACTTAAAATCCAACTTTCTTGGATCAGGATGTCAGCTGAAAAAGACAACTGCTGACATTTTGACCTAAAATATTCACTGGCTTGGTCAATATGAATACACTTTTTGTAAGGCTCTGTCACTGTACTATCAAAAATCAATCCACCATGGGCCTCCATAAAGATCTTTTAAGGTCAAAGGCCAAAGGTCTTTTCTGAGCTGTAAATGCCATGTATCTTTGTACTATTTTAAGCTGTAATGCCATAGAAAATGTGAAATTATGGACAAATGTTGTGAAAAATATCAAGTATCTTCATAATCTAAAATGGTATACACTTAATTACGTGGACTTAATGTTATCTAAATGTGATTATAACATTGAGAAGGAAAAAGGTAAACTGCTTCTTTCCACTCAGCATATAGATCCAAACAATGTTAACCCAAAGCACTTTCTCACAAAACAACTATTCATTTTAGTGGAACAAATTGTAAGTAAGGGTGCTGCTCAGCAGCTGATGGCCAAATATGGGCCTTTATTTCGTCAGGAATCTGACATGAATATGATATAAAACTAATATTATTTGATGGTGTTACATGTGTGCTTCTCATTCTAAAGCAGAATCTAGGCTATTGTAGCCTATTTTTTACATGGGTAATTCTTTAGATGTGCAACAAATATAGTTGTGGGTTTTTGTTTTTGTTTTTTTCTTTTAACACAGGAACCTCATCAACTGTAATGTCTATTTAAAAATTTAATCAGTATTTTCTTACTAAATGCAAATATTTAAAAGCAGAAATTCCCCAAAAGCATGCATATCCATGCTTTTTTTGCTCCTATATAGAGTTCATGGGATATGGCTAGCTGCTATACTATGGCTAAGACATGATTTTATGTCTCTTTCCAGATGTATATATGTCCATGTGTATATATATTTACACAGGTAATTAAAAAAAAAAAAAAGTGACTTGTAAATGCTATATTGAGATAATTTTGTGGTTTTATATTAAGGGAGCTAATATGGCTTCCTCTGAAATTCTGCATTATGCCAAGATTAAACAATTCAAATGTATACCAGTTCTCCGGGAATTATAGTAGCAAAACCTCAGGGACATTTGTCCCACAATGCAGCCTTTTCTCGACGTCATATCCATACATCTTATATCAATCACAGAAATAATCTGTTTGACAGCTGTGTGTTTGGGGCATTGTGATACACAAAAGTTCCAGATTAATACACAAGCTCAGAGATATTTGCTGTAATGAAAACAGCAGTTTCAATGCAGTTGAGTGTTTTCTGTATCTAGAAATCAGGTTTAAGAAAAAAATCAGACCAAAACCCCAGAGATATTTCTACTGTTCCATACTGTTTTAAATAACACAGTCCTTCTCTGGATGATATGTAGTTTTTCTGTCATAGGACCAAGGCAAGAATCAGATGATGAAAAGAAAGCAGCCAGGATTATTCCTATGCTGGTAAATACAGTGCTGAAGGGAGACTTACCCATCTCCAACCCAGGGGTACTGTGTGAGAAGTACCAGTCTTACGAACATTTTTCTTCTTGTCTTTTATTTGTTACTGTCTTTACTATCACAGCTGAAGAGTATCTCAAGCTTCTTAGTGCTTCTGCAGAGATTTTGCAGTGTAGCTAGAGTATCCCCTTTTTGTTGAGGAGCATGAGTCAGACAGAGGAGAAGAAGAGCCTGTTGTAATAGGACAAGGAGTAATGGTTTTAAACTAAAAGAAGGGAGATTTAGATTGCATACAATCAATAAATTTTTTATTTATTTTATGTTTGGTGAAACACTGGAACAGATTGTGCAGAGGGGTGGTAGATGCCCCATCCCTGGAAACATTGAAGGTCAGGTTGGACAGAGCTCTGAGCAACATGACCTAGTCAAAGATGTCCCTTCTCACTGCAGGGGGTTTGGACTAGATGACCTTTAAAGGTGGCCTCCAAACCAAACTATTCCATAAATCTGTGATAAAAAGCAAGGGGGTGGGTTACAGCAATTTGACTCACATGGACAAACTGCATGTTGCTTCTCCATTCCCATAAACATAGTCTAGGATTCATATGCAGGAACATCACCTACAGGCACTGCAGTTGCAATTCTGCCTTCTTCAGGTTTGCAAAATCTCAACTGTAACAGTGTCCAATCTTATTTGGGCCATGCATTACAGGGAATATATAACCCAACTGGACAGGGTCCAAAGAGAATAATAACATGATCAGAGAATGATCAGGAAAATGTCATGCTTGGAGGAAGATAGGAAGAATATATAAACTGAGGAAAGACTGGAAATTCATGTTTATCTGGTGTATGGAAGGACCCTACAAAGAGAAGAGGAAAATAGCAAATAACTATGGGGATAGTTTAGGTAAAACATTAAAAAACCCTTCTCTTGGAAGCTCTTATGAAGCACTGGAATGAGTTGCACGTTGAAGCTCTGGATTGCCTGTTAGAGGAGGTCTAGGTTAGACAAACAGCTCCCAAAAATGAAGTAGAAATGATCATCTGGTGTAGGAAGATGGATCAAGCAATCTCTGGAGGGGTTTTTTTTCAGCTATATGTATTCTCTCTGATTTCATCTTTAGGCAGGTATAAATCTACCATAGTTTAGCAGATTATTACATCTGATAGCTTTTACAAGTGGCACAACCTTCAGGGTAAGCTTTGGGTGAACAGTTCACATCTGTCAGCATTGCAAAAGCCGTAACCATAACTGGCTCTAATTAACAGCCTATATGGTGATTTTAGCAGTTAGGACAGCAACTTGGCTGTAAAGGATGAATGATCCTTTCACCCCAGTGGGTGTTTCTTCAAGCTCATTGAAGCTGGTGAGTCAGAACAAGGAAGCTGACAGTGCTGCTATCCATGATGTATCTTTTTTTCCTTTGCTATACTGCAGAGGATGTGGGTCTCCGGGACTGTGCATTCAACATCTTTCACAAGCACTGCTTTCATACAAAGAATAACCTACTTGTGCATTGGTGTTCTGTACTGAAAATCGTGCGGGTTTCAGTGGAGAGGATGAAGGGAGAGAGAGGAGAGATTTATGATAAGCAGGTAGTTGGCTGCTCTTTGCCAAAGGCATGTAAATAGAGCAAAATTCTGACATCAGCACGTTTCCAAGCTTAGACACTGTTGTGAGCTCTCCTTTTAGACATCAGTATGTTTTTAAACAGGGTAGAAGGATGACCCAAGAATTGACTCAGTGTCATGCATAAACATTTGCATCATCAGAGAAAAAAGCAATCTGACTGCATCCTGTGCCCTCAACTCCATGTCTGTCTCTCAGTTTCCTGCTATCCCAGTGGTAAAAAATGCACTTTCAGCTGTAGTAAGTGCTTCCGAGTTGTAATCCAAGCCAGCCTGTGTCTTTGCAAACTGCCCAAATTGTGAAGGATGATGGTCTTCACCAGATGCTCATATCTGGGGTCAGAAAGAGGCTGATCTTTTGAATTCTCTCTGCACTAAAGCCAGAAGGCATATGTGCTGTACCTGCCTGAGGGTCACTTGAGATTGTAAGGCTGATAAATTCTGTCTGTTTTTTCAACCAACTTCTTTGTTTCCCTCACACTGGAGCTGAATAAATTCACATTGCTCTCTTTGTTATATCTGTTTCATTTAAAATACACAGGAAGCCTTGTGTGGAAAGTGAGAAATTCTGGAACTTGACTCTTACCTCTTGAAAAGAAAACCTCAAATTCATGACAGAAGATTGAGGAGAGCTGTTGAGAGTACACCATTTAGAGGAGAAATCAGACTATCTCAGTCAGTTGGGATGTTGATGCAAATAGTGGCCGCTTAAAGGCAAATCAAAGGGAACCCACAAGTCTCTGTAAATGTGGAAGGGGAAACAGTGTAATTGTGTGATTTATTTAAAATCATCGTGCATGTAATTTGGTGAAATTAGGGGGAAAAATGAATGTTCCCCTAATTTCCACATGCATATCCATCCCTTAAAAATCAGTGGGATAACTAAAGTGGCATGTAAGCCCTGTGGCAACTGTCAGATAAATTACACAACAGTGAAGAAATCTCCTGAAAGTAATGCAATATCCAGCAAACCGTTTTTCCTCTTTCAGAAAAAGACCTTGAGCTGCTACAGTTGATTCTACTACAGAAATGCTGCAAAATTTCTCACTGAGAAGGCAGATCTGTGTTTTTGTGCATGAATAAGCCTTTTATTTTCTAGACAGAGTGCAAATGGAAGCATAGTGAAAATTATTAAAGGGCACTAACAAGGGAATACCAGTCTTTAGACTAATTTTTGGGTAACTATTTCTATTTATTTTTTCATTAAACAAAGTCTGCAGTTGCACAGGTTGTTGTTCTGAAGTCCCTAAAGCCCTATAAAGCATGGTAATGTGAGTAAGTTTTCAGAATTTAGTAAGTCTAGCTCTGGGATTTTACTATTACCTAATGTTTCCATTCTATGGTACTGTGAAAGCACTATAAATGGCACCTTTCATGAGCCAGCTCTTCTGAGACTAGCAGGCTGCTTCTGCAGCATGCTGGTGGATCTTTCTTAAAACACACCCAGACACATAGGCACACAGGCACACAGACACACAGACAGGCAGATGCACAGACAGACACAGGGGTGCTCAGACACGCTCACACATGCCCACTTCCACCGCTCCATTATGAAAGCTTTCATAAGAAAGAAGAATTGTCCCACTCATTGCCATTATATCTGATGACATTCTTAATACTGGCTATTGTTTGCAGAAAGAAGCTATTGTCTAAGATTGCATATCTGCTGACCAAAGCACATGTAATAAGCATAGCTTTGGACAAACTGAGCCTAGCCGCAGGGAACAGCTTAGCGGTGAGGTTGTCTGAATGTCCTGATTCAGTGGTGATCTCCAAAGAGGAAATGCCAACCATTATGTGAGGGTTGCCATTTATCTAAAGTTTGAAAAAACATAATTTGTTCCTTTGTGCCCATAAAGGAGATAGGTCTTATTTAAACCAAGACCTAGTGTTAGTGAGAAATTATCTGAATAGAAAAATAGAGAAGATTATCTTTCTGTCTTAGAAAAACCCTAACTTGTCTATGCTATCTTTCTGGTAAGCAATCAACAGATAGTTTCAAATAGAAGTTTTTTTCATGGGGAGCAAAGATGCAGCCTCAAAAGAGGCAGAAAAAAATTTTGTCTTCACATATGTTGTCTGTACCTAGAGAATTTTGCTTTGACAATTATAAGGAAAAATCATGTGACATTCAAAAGGAAAATAAGANTGAAATATTTCTGAAGTAATTCTAGTTTCCATGAACAGAATACCATTTATAAATATTAATAAATTGTTTATTCCTTCTTTCTTTGTTTTCAGATTTAGTCTTCAGGGTGTGCTTAGACCCAAATAGGCATAGATTATGAAGTCACAAGGGACTATTGTAATCATCTGGCCTGACCTATATATTTTAAGTTTGAACTTGAGTAAGTAATGTTTTGAAAAACATTTGGTCTTGACTGAAAACATTTGTTAGTTGTTCCATTGGCTAATTACCCTCACTGTTAAAAAATATTCTTAAGTTCTAGCCTTAGATATTTTAGCTTCAGCTTTCAGCCACCATATTTTTATAGACCACTATTTTCAGCCACTGTATTTTGTCTTGGACTAAAGAGATCATGATCAATGTTTTATTTTGTGTATTTATAAATGTCCCATCCTTTAGACCTCCCTCTTAATCTGAGTTTCTGAAATATTTTGGTACAATGAAACTTTTTATAGTGGTTCTTCTCTGAACCTCTTCAATCCTTTGAAAATCTTTTAAATGGTGACACAAGAACTAAACAAAATAATACAGGAGAGGTTGCATGAAAGTCAAATGCTGATATAATATGAACTTTGAGCACCTGTTCCAGATGCTTTCTACATGAAAAGCTTGTATTAGCCCTCCTGGAAACACTGACACAAGGGAGATTTGGTCAACATTATTCACATTTGGCCATATTAAAATAGAATTTGCATGCAGTCTTCCAAGCTGAAAACTTTCCAAGTCTACCACTGACCTGAACTCCTCATAACTTGCTACTATTGCAGTGACTACTTACAAACTTTAATTTCAATTATTTTGTGGCTTGTTCCAGATTTCTAATAAAACACCAAGTAAAATACTCAAGAGCAATGCCATAGAAATGGTCTCATAACAATATTTTAAGGGATGCCTGATATCCATTTTTAACCCATAGGTGCATGTCCTTTTAAACTTCAGTGTGTTGCATTAATTTAAAATAATCTAAATAAATATAAGGTAATTTAAAGTTGAAAGTCTAAGAGGAAATACGGGATTAATACAACCTTCTTCAATTTTTTCATCCCATAGTCCCATAAAAATATATTGCTAGTTTGCATTCATTTATTTTCTTACTAGTTTGACAGAAATAATTTTCTTTGTAATTTAATAGATTGGTAGCAATTATATTTCCTTCCTTTACCTTTTTGCTGAGTCCTGTATCAGCTGGGAGTCAATGCTTGGTTTGCCTGAGTTCAGTGTGAACCTGACAGCTTATAATTACAAGAAACTATATTTTGAAACATTGGCATGGCATTTTATTTTTCTTACCTTCTGTAACGCTGATAGAAAGCATCAAAAAAGACCCAAAGTACCCTTAGGTAACACATTGTGCATATCATTGAAATGTGATTTAGAGAGGATTAAAATTCATATTTGCTGAGTAACATTTTCTTAAATTTCTAGAGAAGTGTTTTATCAACACCTATGAGAAATTAGATTTTATGCAAAAAAGATGGAGGTATTTGAGGGCAATGTTGGCTTTTTTGTGCTGGTTTAACTGCTACCAACACCTTCACTTAGAAAGAAAAGAAAAAAAACATAGTTATGCTTCTGTTTATTCTCATTGTATATCCACTAAATATGCACTTCTTAAAAATATAAACTTTTCTGTTTATGCTTCATCCTGATAAACCTTTATTTTTCTTGCTTTTTTTGTGAGTGTGGTTTTGTTTGTTTGTTTGTTTGTTACAAACATTTTAGTCGAACAGGAAAAGACACAAGAACAACAAAAAATGATCAATGATCTGGAACCTTTCAAAATGAGAAATAACTCATTTGACTGGCACTTGGCCTTGTGAACAGATGAATGAGAGACCATATGGTGCAGGTCTACAAAATAATGTAGGAGCTGAAGAACATTAATAAGGAACAATCATTGTGTATCTCTTTGACCATAAAAAAAACCAGGCAGTATCAAATAAAACTAACAACTGGCAATTGAAAACAGGGAGTGGATTCTTTATGCAGTGTATAATTAAACCAGGGAACTTTGTGCTGTTGGATGCTTGCAATGCTGAAAGTTTACGTGGATTAAACCAGTCATAAACTCACTTGGAAGAAAATCCTTTCAGAGCTGTTAAATGCAAAGACACTTATAGCAGCTCAGGAAGTCTTTGAGCCACAAAACACTGGAAGTGTATTCCAGGGAAGCATTGCCACAGGCATGCCCTGTGCTGATACTCTTTCCTAAGAGCATCTGCTGTTCATTGCTGTTATAAATTAGCTACCAGCCTCTTGTCTTGACCTAAGATGGCACAGCTCTTCCTATCCCCTGCAATTGAACACTTTGCACCAATGTTAACTCTCGTGTACAGCTGCTCAGCTATGTCATATGCTGTTGCTTATGTTCCTTGAGTAGCTGAATATCTTTTTTATAAACAAAACAAAACCAACACAAAAGCGCATAAGTGCACGACAAGCAAAAAACAGCTAATCCACATGCACAAATACCTTTTCTGGTATGTGAACATGAGTATTGTTTGGAACAGCTATCTCTGCAAAGATAGTGTGACCAAAAAGCTTAACTGCAAAAAATAAGTATGATCAAAGATGAGCTAAACAGCTGCCATAAGCTGAAGAAAGACTCACACACACTGCTTTTGTGCTCTGCTCCTGGCTTCAGGCCACAATAACTGCACTGAAGCTGATGTGATTAATTCAGAACTACACCACTGTAGCGTTAAGTTTTAATCCAGGATAGCATACAGATGGGTTGTTTCCTAGCTCCTTATTTACCAAGTTTTTTTTAATGACCCTTTGCTGTATCGTTACTGCAGTATGTGTGAGCACTTTGGAATAGCACGACCAGGCACTGGGATGCCCTGGTGAAGTAAGGCCTGAGGAGTGAGTGCATTTGAAGTGACTGATGTGGGCTCCACTCTTCGCCTGATGGGCTACGAAGTTATTCTGCGTGTAGGCACTCAGTGATTTTAGCCTGCTATCAAACTGGCCAGTGCTGCAGCCTGGCTGAGGCATACTGCAGGAGGTTAGGTTCCTTGGGGACAATGAAGGTCATGCAAGGAAGCCTATTTCTCTCCATCGACTGCAGAGGAAGCCTCAGGTGATTAGGTTAGATACAGATATCAAATTTCTAGATGGCAGTTTATCTCATTTTAACTCCCTGGAGGACTGTTCATCTCATCTTAAAATATGTACCTAAGAAAGGTCAGATGAATTGTCATGTGAAATGGCTATTTCTCTCTTCTGTCCACAGAGGCAGTTTAAGGTCAATAGCTTAGACNTTTCTTTACTACATTTTTTTTTTTCCTACTCAATCATATTATTTAGTTTGTATAATGAGGTAACAGTTCGGAAGAGAAATGAACAATTTCATACTATTTAAGCCCTATTCCTGAAGATGCACATATGCTGACTTTATTACATGAGTTCTTCCAATAATTGTTAGGAAGTAATCATTGGAATATAATTAGGCATATGAATAAATACATGGAAAAGCACAGGGCCTAGTCAGCTGCTAAATATAGGAATGTACTCACTTTCTTAAGTAAGAAACACATTCCAAATGAGATTTGCAGAGCTCTAAAACAAGGTCCATGGATGCCTGACAAACGCCTTCTGGGCAACACAGTCCAAAACGTCCCTTCCAGCCCCTAACATTCTGTGATTCTGTGAACTAAAAAGTCACCCCCAGTTCCCAGCCTGGCACCTCAGATGAAAATTCACCATAGTCTGTATTAAAACCTGTGACATTTCAACTAGCAAATACAGCAGGCAGAAGCTTCTGGGTCACCTGCTTAGAGATGCTGATGGCACTGTAAAAGCCACCCCTCCCTGCTCCAACCTTTTTGCAGCAAAAGAGTCTGCAGCACACCAAGAAAGATTTTACTTACTCAAAAGAGGAATAAACCCCACTTTGCTTTCTAACAAGCAGCAGTAGTCTTTCTGTTTTATCTGACATAGCAGAGCTTTCCTTATGGCTATACTAAGATGCATAAACAGTTTTGCATTGATGATCCTGTTTTTTTGGCTATTTAGAGTCTCATGGACAAAATGAATTGTCAATGGAATGTATTCATTCATTTGTATCAACAGTATTGTCCCTGTCTGCTTTGTTTTCCTCTGAGTCCTTATTTTTTCATTAGCAGCTTGGAAGTGAATCTGTGCCTGCTTATTTTCTAAGGGAACTGTAAAGGGAAGGGCTGCTAATTGTCTCATAAAAAGATTTCTCAGGAAAACATGTTTGTTTTAAAATGAACTTTTATCCATGAATGATCTCATGCCTTAAAATTTTTATCTTTGAGGCGTGTTTAAATTCTCACAATGTCCACAATGTTATTATACAGATTGATGATCTATAAAACATAAAGTTGGATTCAGGATTTGCCCATGCTGACCCTTCCTCTTCTGCTTATGTCTTCTCATTTCCTGGATGTCAAATAGTTANAAACAAAACAAAACCAACACAAAAGCGCATAAGTGCACGACAAGCAAAAAACAGCTAATCCACATGCACAAATACCTTTTCTGGTATGTGAACATGAGTATTGTTTGGAACAGCTATCTCTGCAAAGATAGTGTGACCAAAAAGCTTAACTGCAAAAAATAAGTATGATCAAAGATGAGCTAAACAGCTGCCATAAGCTGAAGAAAGACTCACACACACTGCTTTTGTGCTCTGCTCCTGGCTTCAGGCCACAATAACTGCACTGAAGCTGATGTGATTAATTCAGAACTACACCACTGTAGCGTTAAGTTTTAATCCAGGATAGCATACAGATGGGTTGTTTCCTAGCTCCTTATTTACCAAGTTTTTTTTAATGACCCTTTGCTGTATCGTTACTGCAGTATGTGTGAGCACTTTGGAATAGCACGACCAGGCACTGGGATGCCCTGGTGAAGTAAGGCCTGAGGAGTGAGTGCATTTGAAGTGACTGATGTGGGCTCCACTCTTCGCCTGATGGGCTACGAAGTTATTCTGCGTGTAGGCACTCAGTGATTTTAGCCTGCTATCAAACTGGCCAGTGCTGCAGCCTGGCTGAGGCATACTGCAGGAGGTTAGGTTCCTTGGGGACAATGAAGGTCATGCAAGGAAGCCTATTTCTCTCCATCGACTGCAGAGGAAGCCTCAGGTGATTAGGTTAGATACAGATATCAAATTTCTAGATGGCAGTTTATCTCATTTTAACTCCCTGGAGGACTGTTCATCTCATCTTAAAATATGTACCTAAGAAAGGTCAGATGAATTGTCATGTGAAATGGCTATTTCTCTCTTCTGTCCACAGAGGCAGTTTAAGGTCAATAGCTTAGACTGAGACATCTAACTTTTATATGGTTAAAGCTGGAAATGAAGAATACGACCTTTTTGTTTCATGTTGATTGGATTAAATGCCAGGAGGGATATTTTTTTACTCAGCAATAAACGTAGCGTTGCACGTTTCACAAGTTGGCAAGACCTGCAAAGTCTTCATTTTAAATTAGATAACGTCAGTGAGCAATTAAACTATTTTCAGGAAATTCTATATTGCCCTAGGATTTTTATGGCTTGATATGAGAGCAAAAGCATCCAAAGCTGGAACAAAAGAAATGATAAATACCAGATGTGTCTCTGTGTGTGTCACAGTGAGTCACTTCCAAAGGCAGAACAGAGTCCTAAGCTGTCTGCAATGTATATAAAATGAGATTTTCAATGAATTTATCAGTTATCATTATTCATAACCCAGCATTAGGCCATTTACTTAGCACAAGTGACCAAAAGTATTTCAGATAGTTAACGTCTTTTGAGGTGATTTGCTATTCTGTCAAAATTAGACTGTTTCCAGTGATCATGTCAATATGTACTTCTAGCAGAATCACTTCAAACTGCTGTCTTATTAATTTATAGGCTAGCATATAGGATTTATGGTGAATTTTTATTTTAATTAAAGCTAATATTATGTTACATTTTGAGTTTTATTTAAGGAAATTTATTTAATAACTTTTGTGTAATATTTCACATTTCATTAAACTTTGGGTTGCTCTTCTTAAATGTAATATTATACTTCAATAATTGCAAAATGGTTTATTTCAACATTATAAAAAATATAAATGTTTAATAATGTCCATAAACCAAAATACTTCAGTAATTTTTGCTTCTGAAAAAATATTTTGAGATGCTAATCTAGATTCTTTACCACATGTTCAGCAGGAAACTTACTTTTCCTACAAGTTTGTTTTTTTGGCTATTTAGAGTCTCATGGACAAAATGAATTGTCAATGGAATGTATTCATTCATTTGTATCAACAGTATTGTCCCTGTCTGCTTTGTTTTCCTCTGAGTCCTTATTTTTTCATTAGCAGCTTGGAAGTGAATCTGTGCCTGCTTATTTTCTAAGGGAACTGTAAAGGGAAGGGCTGCTAATTGTCTCATAAAAAGATTTCTCAGGAAAACATGTTTGTTTTAAAATGAACTTTTATCCATGAATGATCTCATGCCTTAAAATTTTTATCTTTGAGGCGTGTTTAAATTCTCACAATGTCCACAATGTTATTATACAGATTGATGATCTATAAAACATAAAGTTGGATTCAGGATTTGCCCATGCTGACCCTTCCTCTTCTGCTTATGTCTTCTCATTTCCTGGATGTCAAATAGTTACAAGGAAAAAAAATAAATACATTTCAATAATAGTTGAAAGCCATCTCAACATTTAACTAAAATATTTAATTCAAGTCTTAGAAGTTTTGAAAAATGCAAAACTAGACAGATGACCCACTGAAGCAGGCGTTATGTACCTGAAAGCTGCTGATGTGTTCTGGACGCTTCTGATAGTGTCTTTGTTTCTGTGAATAAAGAAAATAAAAGATTCATAGAATGCTTTGGATTGGAAGGGACCTTTAAAGGTAATCTAGTCCAAAAATGTTTGTATAAAATTTTTAAATATGTGTTCAAATTCTCAGAATTTCTCATAAGAAGTAGGGTTGCAAATATTTGCATACTGAAGAGGAAGAAAGTCAACTGCTCTCCAGAAAATGGGCTTGTTTGCTTTCTTATTGATACTTATCTCTTATCAGAGATGGCTTTCATAGAATAGATGAAATTATAGCACAAAAAGAGTTGTATGACTTATAAAAGCACATTTGGCTCAGTGTTGTATGAAGAAAATATTAATTGACCCAGTAGTTACAACACTGGACAATATTGAACCAGAAGTAAGTTTTACAGAACTAGATAGTAAAATATAGACTTTTTCCTCCTGTTCCCAAACGTAGCTAAAACCATACTATTCTGTGTACACTGCTCTGTGTTGGAATATCATTATTCAACAGAAGTAAAGGACTAACTGAAATTTAAAAGGTGTATCTGTATCTTTTCAATACATAATCACGTTGGTAAATTGTGATTGCTTATAAAGTGTTTGTAGACATGGAACTCTAAGTTTGTGCTCCTTTACTTGTGAATAAAGGTCAAAGAGATAGTGGAGAATGAAGCCCACTTTAACAGCAATGGAACTATGGATAATAGTGTCTCCATTTGTCATATACTTGAATTAAATTATTAATGTTTAATCAGGGAAAGTCCCTGTATCTTGATGATGATTGTATTATATGTACAACCTTACTAGATACCAGTCTTACTTCTGTCTTTCTATTAAACTGTGAAATACAGGATCTACTGATGTGAAGAGTAAAACTGACTTTTATTTGTTTGATTGAAGGGATAAGTAAAACAGCATGCTTGGATTGTTTCCTATTCTGCTTAATTCACAGTGTTACTTTTCAGACATGCATGAATTCTTCAGGGAGATGCAAAACAATGTTTTATAAATGAATGAAATCTAATTTTGGTTTCTATATAAAACTTTTTTTTTTAACAAATGAAAAGGGAAAATCACATTTTATATTTTTTTTCTGAATGGGAAAAATACTTCAGAGAAAAAATTTGTATGTATTTACCTGGTAATTTAAACATGATTGCAGTTTGTACTGACAGACCACCTTTAACCTAGCATTTACCATTGATAATAGTATAGTCATAATGTCATTAAAAGTGCAGTGTTAAATCACAGCATCACTGGGATTCTTAACCATGCAGTTCTTTGGACAAGCANGTCAAACCTTTAATGCCATAGGGATAGTGATGCCATTTTAAATGTCTACAGTAGATGGTTTGAAAAGAACTCTCTGCCTCTCTTACCGCGTGTACAGAGTACAATAGCATTGCTCTTCCTCCTCCTTGAAACACTGTAATTAAGTGTTTTCTGATTGTTAGGTGTTGTTATTAGCAGGGAACATATATTTTTCATCTACAGGTCGGCATTTTCTAGGTGGAAACATGTTTACGTGCCCATATACAAATACTGAGCAAAGTGAGAGATATGTAAGACATGAGAATAAGTGGTGAAGCTTCCTGTTTTGACAAGTTGGAAATGAAAACATAATGTGGTACACGACTCATTAATTAATTTTATTACAAGTTTATTTGTAATAAATAAATTTTATCAGATGTTTTTAATGAATTGGGAATTCCATTTTGAGATTTTGTTAAATAGGTAATTCTGTTTGCCTATTCTCACAGTAGATGTAAAATTTAAATGGTCTTATTTTAATATGTATTTATTCTATAATTCAGCTTCTGCCATTTGGCAAAGAAGGAAACATTTGGCATAATATCAAGTCTAAGTCTTTGCAGTCAGAGATTAATGATCTGTCCATAAAGATTCTTTACTGTATGCTTAAATCCCTTTTATTCATCAAGTGGTTCCACTTACTAATGTTACTTTAGCAGTTTGTAAATGACATTAACAATTAGCAGTCCTTTTATGGTGGTCCTATGGCACAACTAGCTTCAGTGATGTTACTTCTTCTTTCTTACAGTTGAATATTTTAATACAAACTGTACATCTGTAGAGGAACTGTCAAAAAGAAAAGGTTAACAGGAATATCCTTTCATATGCTCTGAAAGAATCATCACATGTGTGGATTTAGTGAACATACACTGTCAGTTGATGCAAGAAGAATTAGCAGCCATGCAAGAGTTTTCATTGATTTAGACAGTGATCAAGAGAAGACTGTTTTTCTCTTTTTCTTCCAGCCACAGAGAGCCTCTGTTCACAGATGAGGTCTGTGTGGCAATTCATAAAAAGGGAAGCCATCTCTGGTGTCACTGGCAAACGTTCAGTTTTAATAAATATTTAATCGATCCATGTCTTTACTGTTGTTAAAATACATCATAGTATATCACACTGAATACCTGATACTTGATGCCTGAAACTTCTAGCTATATGAGGAATATAGCAATAAATATAGATAAATTAAATTTAGTGGTAAAGAAAATCTTAACGTAGTTGACTTCTGCTATACAAATAAAAGTTCTGCTGATTTCAACATTTCTTTTCATAAAGGAAAAATTGGCTTCTTGGGCTTATTCTTTATCTTGTCTCATCTAAACTATCATACGTTAGCTGAAGCCTCTTCCTAATGTTACTTGAAAAGGTATTCTTTGCTTCCATTTATTATACAGTTATTAATTTTTCTATGTTTTCTCAATTACTCGCTACCTCTGAAAACTCATAAGGACAGTTCATACTCTGTTTAACTGAGTGAGTGATGTGGAATTCTTCCACATGTTTACATGAAACTTCCCATGCCTCAGCTTGCACCCACTGCCCCTTGTCCTGTCACTGGGTATCACTGAGCAGAGTCTGGCTCCATTCTCCTGGCACTCACCCTTTATATATTTATAAACATTGATGAGGTCNTAAGACATGAGAATAAGTGGTGAAGCTTCCTGTTTTGACAAGTTGGAAATGAAAACATAATGTGGTACACGACTCATTAATTAATTTTATTACAAGTTTATTTGTAATAAATAAATTTTATCAGATGTTTTTAATGAATTGGGAATTCCATTTTGAGATTTTGTTAAATAGGTAATTCTGTTTGCCTATTCTCACAGTAGATGTAAAATTTAAATGGTCTTATTTTAATATGTATTTATTCTATAATTCAGCTTCTGCCATTTGGCAAAGAAGGAAACATTTGGCATAATATCAAGTCTAAGTCTTTGCAGTCAGAGATTAATGATCTGTCCATAAAGATTCTTTACTGTATGCTTAAATCCCTTTTATTCATCAAGTGGTTCCACTTACTAATGTTACTTTAGCAGTTTGTAAATGACATTAACAATTAGCAGTCCTTTTATGGTGGTCCTATGGCACAACTAGCTTCAGTGATGTTACTTCTTCTTTCTTACAGTTGAATATTTTAATACAAACTGTACATCTGTAGAGGAACTGTCAAAAAGAAAAGGTTAACAGGAATATCCTTTCATATGCTCTGAAAGAATCATCACATGTGTGGATTTAGTGAACATACACTGTCAGTTGATGCAAGAAGAATTAGCAGCCATGCAAGAGTTTTCATTGATTTAGACAGTGATCAAGAGAAGACTGTTTTTCTCTTTTTCTTCCAGCCACAGAGAGCCTCTGTTCACAGATGAGGTCTGTGTGGCAATTCATAAAAAGGGAAGCCATCTCTGGTGTCACTGGCAAACGTTCAGTTTTAATAAATATTTAATCGATCCATGTCTTTACTGTTGTTAAAATACATCATAGTATATCACACTGAATACCTGATACTTGATGCCTGAAACTTCTAGCTATATGAGGAATATAGCAATAAATATAGATAAATTAAATTTAGTGGTAAAGAAAATCTTAACGTAGTTGACTTCTGCTATACAAATAAAAGTTCTGCTGATTTCAACATTTCTTTTCATAAAGGAAAAATTGGCTTCTTGGGCTTATTCTTTATCTTGTCTCATCTAAACTATCATACGTTAGCTGAAGCCTCTTCCTAATGTTACTTGAAAAGGTATTCTTTGCTTCCATTTATTATACAGTTATTAATTTTTCTATGTTTTCTCAATTACTCGCTACCTCTGAAAACTCATAAGGACAGTTCATACTCTGTTTAACTGAGTGAGTGATGTGGAATTCTTCCACATGTTTACATGAAACTTCCCATGCCTCAGCTTGCACCCACTGCCCCTTGTCCTGTCACTGGGTATCACTGAGCAGAGTCTGGCTCCATTCTCCTGGCACTCACCCTTTATATATTTATAAACATTGATGAGGTCCCCCCTCTGTCTCCTTTTCTCCAAGCTAAGGAGCCCCAGCTCTCTCAGCCTCTCCTCAGAAGAGATGCTCCACTCCCTTCAGCATCTTTGTGGCTCTGTGCTGGACTCTCTCAAGCAATTCTATGTCCCTCTTGAACTGGGGGCCCAGAACTGGACACAATGCTCCAGATGCAGCCTCACCAGGGCAGAGGAGCAGGAGAAACTCTCTTGACCTACTAGCCACACCCCTTGTAATCCACCCCAGAATGGCATTGGCCCTCTTGGCCACAAGAGCACACTGCTGGCTCATGGGCAGCCTCCCATCAACTAGGACCCCCAGATCCTTTTCCCCTTCAGTGTCCTCCAACAGGTCAGTCCCCAGCCTGTACTGATACCTGGGGTTGTTCTTTCCCAGGTGCAAGACTCTACGCTTGCCCTTGTTGAATTTAATTACATTTCTCCCTGCCCAGCTCTCCAGTCTGTGCAGGTCTCTCTGGATGGCAGCACAGCCTGCTGCTGTGTCAGCCACTCCTCCCAGTTTGGTGTCAGCAGCAAACTTGCTGAGGGTGCCTCTGTGACCTCATCCAGGTCATTGATTAATATGTTGAACAGAACTGGTCCCAGCACCGACCACTGTGGAACCCCCACTAGTTATAGGCTTCCAACTAGACTCCACCCCATTGACTTCAACCCCACAACTCTCTGGCTTCTTTCCTCCAACCAGTTCCCAATTCACCTCACCTGATCATCCAGACCACACTGCCTCAGTTTAGCCAGAAGAATGCTGTGGGAGACAGTGTCAAACACCTTCCTGAAATCAAGAGAAACCACATCCACTGCTCTACCATTATAACATAATCCCACTGTACTGAAGAAGCAGTTCTTAACACTATTTCACATGAAAAATAATTTAATGCAGTATTTTAATTACTTATTACTTCTTTAACTCACATATACTTTATACATATACTGTAATATTTTGGATTTTTTTGTCTTGTTATAATTATTTTCTGACTGTCCATTATACTACAACATTTCAATTTAAGTTTTAAAATTGAAGTTTGAGTACATGGCTGGTTTACTACATATTATGTTTCTGTGTTGGTCCTACATGTTTCTGTGTAGATACAGCTGCTGTTGAATTCTACTAACTTCTTTACTGGAATATTTGTCTTCCTGCTTATTGCTTACGCAACCACATGGTATTTGCAGACAAACTCTCATTCTCCAGTACCTAAATAGGTATTTTTTTAATAAACAAGTGCCAAGGTCTGAAATGTTCCTGTGAGGGGACAGACTTTGGTAAGCTTGTTGATAAACTTAATTCCACATAGCACCAGATTGTTCCTATAGCTTCAAAAGAGGGTGGTTTCTCCCTTTTATTCTGTATGGGATATGACTTTGAGATATGGCTGCATGAATGGAATTGCACTCAGACAGGAAACTCAAACATAAACTTGAAAGTAAGGGTATTGGGGCATTTGTGTAACAGCCTTCTCAGAAATAATCTGCTTTGTGTAAGGAAGAAACTGCTTTGATTAGGAATTGGAATAACATTTTTATCTGTTTAAGAGAGTCAACTCAGATTAAAAGTTTATATGGTCAAAATGTGTTTGCCTAAGGTTGTGTGGGATTTTCCTAGAGTATCTTTTTTATAACTATGGCTTTAGAATGATGAAAACTTCAATAATGACTGCAACTTTGTAAAATCCAGCCTCTAAAATTAAATTCAAAATTTCAATTGGAGTCAATGATGCCAAGACTTTAACTTTTAGATATAACAGCAAAAATTAATTTGACTGCTAAAGCATAGCCTTCATAATACATTTCATTTCAGATTTCATTGGACCTCACACAAACCTGAATGATGGAACGGAATAACTTTAATTAGCTGTTAGAATTACATTTACAACATGTTTTCAGGAAAATGTGCTTTCAAGCAAGTGCACATTTTTGCTGTATTTTTGTTGCATATGTATGCAACAGTGCTTGATCTATCAATATCCAAACTGAATATATTTTTTTTTTAAAGCTTCTTCACGGGAGGAATGTTCTGAAGCTTTTAAGTAACTTGAAATGCATTTAGGAGGAAACCTTGGAGTTACCAATGTCAACAGAAACTATACTATTGATGTAAATAGGGGCAGAATATAACTTTTTTGTTTTTCTATGCTTTCTTTCAAGCCAATGCAGCAAGGCTGTTCTACTCTTCTTCCTATGCTTTTATATTAGCATCCAAAAGATCATTAACAGAAACCTCTCTGATCTCAATATATATTTCCTGTAAGTATATGTAGTGAGATGGAGTTTGGGTGCTAATTTTGAAATGTTAACTGTATCTAGGATTTTTAAAAACACTTCATATTAGTTATGTTTTTCCTTTGAAATTATTTGGATTTTTTAATTTTAACATAATTTGGAGCAGGGTAAGGAAGAAGGCTGAGTGCTTCTGAGGATGGCAGACTATGAATAAGTTGGCACAAGGTACAGCCCCATTCCCTTTGATGTTGATAAAAAAAACCCTTTATTTTCTTCATTGAAACTTGGTGGTTATGTCAAAAAAAATTATAGTGCCACTAAATTATGAAAATATTTCATACTGAAGTTTTAGTGATTTGTAGGATCTAAATGAAGAGTAATATGTTGATCCATTTGCACTGGGTAACACTTTAAAAGTAATTATATAGACCTCACTGGAATTCTTTACATGGTAATATACTTGTGGATATGAGTAAGGTTATGAGAATCTGCTCCGAAGAGGGAGAAAAACAGAACTTATCTTGTAATGTACAGAAGTACTGACTATATCAGCCAAATGACAATAACTTTCTCCCCATTAAATATACATGGCATTACACAGAGAACTGAATGGCAGAAGTATGAAATTAACATTTGCAAAGTTCTGGTTGTACCCAGATATGGTGGGCCAAATAAACACTTAAAATGCATAAGGATTGCTTTAGTCTTTTTAGTGCAGCTGAAAAAAAAAGTCTCATGTACGACTACAGCAGCTGTGAGTTATGGTTTGTAAAAATGTTATGGCATGAATAGTCATTTGGCCACTTTTACTGCTTGTTGTTGCACTATGTAAGTTTCATATAGGTAAGTTTCATGTATGTAAAATTCATATAAAAATTCCATTACAAATGTTAAGCTTATGAAAACATTATTCTGGTGAAGCTATTAAAAAATATAATTTTTCTTTTTTTTTTTTTTTTTTTTTTTATTTNTTTTTTTTTTTTTTTATATATATGAGGTCTATTTTAGCTGGTTTGGAATTAATTATTTTAGTGTGTGTATCCCATTTCTTGTACCAGCCTATGAATATGACACTGGCTCTTATGCTCCTCTAATGATGCTTTGTATGTGATATACTACTGGCTTAGCTGATCTACAGTTAGCCCTTAAATAACTTGACATCCTTTCCTGCAATTTTCTCACCTTCTATGAATTTTAGACCAATACCTGCTCTGAGTTGAGTTGGAGATTAGACATAAATAATTTAAAATGCTAGAATATATGTATTTTACTCTTGTCACCTACTGTAGACAGTTATTCAAAACATTCTGGTGAAAGAGAGTGACTATGCTAACAATATAAAAACTGAATTAAGTCACAGATAAATAGCTAACTGAATTTTTTAGTGAGCTGAATTTCCCAGGAGGAGAGTCAGACTGTCTGATACATTACTTCCTACCCAAGACAAGTGGAGAATGTAGGTTTCTAAATGTAAGTTGAAGTGTCACCTGGACTTCTGGGTACCTACATTTACTCAACCTCAACATTTTTGACCCCCATATTACTCTTTTTGCCTTATTAGCTACCCATGTTAACTTTTTAGTGATTAAGAGTCAACCTAGACTTTGTCAAATTTCCAGAGAGGTCCAGGTCTGCTCATAACACTTTTTTTTTTTTTCCTGTGTATTACACTGAAGTCACTACACATAAATACATGAGTATCTAAATGGCCATTGCCATTGAGAAATAACTTTTGCTGGACAATGCAAAATAAGTAGTTACCCTACTTTCTTCTGTGCAATAATCAATTTTCTAGCAAACTTACCCAGAAAGAAATTCCTCTGTATTCAGCATCATCTTGACCTGACAATTTTTAAATCAACTCTTTCCTTAGAACCCTTATATGGCTAAAGGTGATGACTGTCAAACTGTACACACAACTAGTAACAGCCAAATATTCTATCATCTCCTCCCAGATATTGTTGCCAGTCATGTCTCTGTTTCTTAAATAAATGCTTAATATACAAATGAAGTCTTGCATGAAACAAGAACTCGTCTATAAGTATATTGTGTTGACTGATATTATTGCCTTTCTGGTGGCTAATGAGTGACAAACTTTTGACCTACAGGATAATTCTAATAAAGTTACTGAATTGCATGTTTCTGTTAATTTTGCACTTCTTGTATCTTGAAGCTCATACATGTCCCAGGTACCTAGTGCACTGGTAGAGCCAGAGTAGTTGCAGAAAACACACCAGTGAGGGGGTGAGTTTAACAGAGGACATGGATCACCTTGCAATGTCTGTAGAAGAAATCTTTCCCTGGCGTTGGTTCCTGTTTAGCAAAACATTCAATCAGGTGATTTTATATACATACCTCTGAAACAAATACACTGCAATATTTAATTCCATGCCTTATGTTTTTTAAAATACAGAAGCAAAGGTGAGCAATCCAGTTCCCCTGTAAAGACACATATACTGTGCAGGTTCAAACAGTTTTGAACAGTAAAAGGCAATTTTATTTTATTTTTTTTACTGCTTCCAAAGTCTTTACTTCTTCTTGGAAGTCTGTGTTTTAACCACTCTATCCCAAGGGCTTAGCTTGATTGGTTGATCATTCAGATCCTATGTAAATAGCCCTTTGGAAGAGAAATTAACCTTAACAATCCAATAATTCAATTGATTTTGTCTTTGATGCAGACAAAATCTATGTCTATTTGCATGATCTAGTTTATTTATGTACTTTATTAATGCACAATTAGTGCATATTATTTTTGTAAATACTTATTATAACAATTAAGTGCTTTAAAGCATTTAAAAATAGCACTTAAATTACACAACATGCATGATTCTGTTCCCTCCTTTGCCCTTATAAAAATGAAAAGACGTGCAGAGGGAATAATTTCTAGGTATGAGGGCAAATACAATCTCCTATTGACAATCATCCTGCAGAAAGGTTTGTGGATGTGCTGGTTGTGAAAGATTTTAACAATGTCAGAAACTGATAGAACCAGCTAGAGCCAGGCACGATGTGGGCAGGTGCTGAACAAGCTTCTCCAGCTCAGCCTCTGCCAATGCACGTCCCTGTGACCTGCAGCACTGCAGCTGTTCCTCTCCATGCCAAGTTGTGTGGTGGTGGTTTGGGGATTTGGAAAAACACATTCTCTGCACAAATACAGTTCAGGTCTCCAAAAGCAGTGAATTAACCCACTGTATCACTTCCAGTGTAATGAATTTTTAAATTCCTCTTTCTAAACACAAAAGCCTCCTGTTTTTCTGTGGGGCACGGTGATGAGTGTCCTTTTCACTCTTCTTCTAACTCAGTAGTACACTTTGATCTTGGTAGTTTTGCTGGAATATAGTGCTTTAAAAGATAAACATGTTCTTCTTATAGAAAGAATAATTTTCTTTGAACCATATTTATTAAATTAACAAGGTGAGAGAGGAAATATTTTAATAATTCAGGGGCAGATTCTCTACCCTTTGAAGCAGTGATGAGCTCTCTGTAGTGTCAGTGATCTCAGTTGGTGCTAACAGTGGGGGTGCTGGAAAGAGATATTTCTCTTATCTGACTGTTAAAAGGTAATAATCATTAACTAGTTTGATATGTGATTTATAGTGAGTCCTGAACAACTATATTTTAAAAAAGATCTCAGCTTTTTAAATCTAGGTTGCACTTTTCAGTCCTGATACAACAGCAGCCTTGAAGTGATGCAAGATTTCAGCTCATTGTTGGCACTGATCTGCAGGATCACCATTGTGAAGTGGCTGATGGAAAAAATGAGTTATGATGATTTAATGAACTATCAGGAAGTCTGCTGATTCATTGATACCTATTCGTATTCATATTAATGTTCTCAATCATTCTTAAGGACAGGGTTTTAATTTACTGTGGTTTATGTCAGAACTGAACTGAGCTCTCTGGTTGTGTGTTACGTGGCCTGGGTTGTGCTGACATGAAGTAACCAGTTACACCAAATATCATGTTTCCATATTTAAATACACCATGGATCACCTCCTGATGTAGATGATCTCCAGTTACAAAAATATCTTTTTTCTTTTCTTTTTTCTTTTTTCTCTTTTCTTTTTTCTCTTTTCTCTTTTCTCTTTTCTCTTCTCTTTTCTTCTCTGCAGTTTCCCACTTTCAGATTTGAAAACAATAGGTAATAATCAGACTTTGAATGACAACTTCGTTGCCATTTACCCTGTCACTTAGATTAAAGCTATCAAAGTGCAGTGGGAAAGGGACATTTGTAAAGTTTTTGTTTATTTTCTTGAGGATCAGGTCAAGCTGGGTCAAAAAAACACAACACTCTTCTCCTTTCACTCCCTCAAAACAAACCCCACTCTGCACAAACACTTTTGCCCTTTACCTAGAATGGAAAGACTGATTTTTTTTCCTAGACAATTTGTTTTCACTTCTTTGGTGAATATTTCATTTTATCATATTAAATGATTCCATTTTATTCCTTTAAATGAAAGGAAAATGCTAATGTTAAAAAAACCCAGTAACCTTCAAGAAGTGGAAAGCAAGAAAGAATGATTTTTATGTTTTGCATAAAAAAAGCAAGAAAGGCTATTTATGTGTTGCATAGAGATAACATTTACCATCTCTGGGATACAGGACCCATCACAGGAATAGTGAGGGACATCTCATTTATTCTCCAGAATTCCTGTTAACAACTTTGGTCATTTGCTGCTTATTGTTTGGAATAACTTGCAGAAGAGGATCTACACTCAGTGATACCTGATGGTGTTGTTGAAAGTCTGAAAATGTCACTGAGGAAGGCAACAGCCAGTGTATATTTCCTGTATCTAATAACATAGGAAGAAAAAGCAAATGTTGAATCTAGGTAACATTATAATCTCAAAATATGTAAATAAAAATGGTGAAAAGAAGCAAATCCTTGATCCTCTTGTCCTCTTCCTCCCAGATAAAACATGGCGTTTAGTATTAAAAAAAACCCCAACCAAACCAAACACAAAACAACGAAACCCAAACAACATTGTTTTTATATTCTAAAAACATACAGTGTTTTGATAAAAATGGAGTGTTGTTCATCAGGGAAAGGAAAGGAGCTAAGTGATACATCCAAGATTATGAATGAAGGTGGATGAGTCTTTAAAGGCATGTTGAATGTCCCCAGGAGGGATTTTGCAGAGTGGATGTTAGACCTTTCACCTTCCCAAGGAGATGTACAGTTTTCAGGTTGAATTGTGCCACAGAGATAAGTATATTCTACCACAGTGGACATACAATAAAAGGAAAATTTTATCCTGAAAAAAAAAAGTGATCTAAAATATATGACAGAAAAAAAGTTAGAGCAAAAAATAGAAGTGGCTTAACTGTTGGTATCCAACTAGTGCGGGTGTTCTCCTGGCTCTGTTCAGTGTTTGGTCCTTTGAGTGACTGTAGCCAGATTATCTGTACACTGGCTGCTAACCATGGAGCAGCTTCGCTCCCTGGGATGAGCCCCTGCAGTCCAGCACCTTTTCTTGCGGGTGTTGACTTGCAGCTGGCAGGGCAGAGAACAGCTGTTGGATTCATCCTTGTGCAGCTGCTCATAGCTGGGTATTTAAGAGCTTGCAATCATGTGACTTCAGAGACCATGGAAGGCTTTCGAGCTGCCCTAATGCTGGCAACCCATCCACAGCTGTGAAAAAGTTGGACAAATCTAAGCAGGTAATTGAATCTGCAAGAACATTTATTTTCCCATTTCTGGGACTAATTCTACAAAGCACTGAGTCTTGAGCATTTCATCCGAGCACATGGAATGAGCTGAATTCAGTAGGTTAATTTATAATACTGCATTACCTCTAATATGAGCATCATCTTAAGTTACAAAACCTCCAGCCAACACTGCCCTAAGGTGCATAAACTACTAAATAATATTTCAAATCATGTTAGCCTAATGAACTTAAATGAATAAATAGAAAAATAGATTTATTCAGCTTCTGCTTTGAGTACTGGAGAATTGTTTTCTGCAGAATTATTCCTGCAAAATATTGAATCTCATTGTAATATATTTTGGAGAATCAATTAAAATTGCTTTCATGAACTAGGAAGGAAGCACGCTTTATTAAAAGTTACATTGAATAGAATTTGCTAATAGTTTCTCTTTGATGATAGGTGTCTTAAAAGATAAAATATCTTAGAAGCTCTTAGAAATTCAGAGAATTCTGAATGGTTATCCAAATGCAACAACAATAACATCCACTAAAAGCTTTTGAAAGACAGTATTAACCAAAACCACAGAATAACTTCCTTTCACTTTAAAACTTTCAAGATACTTTTAAAACCTTACCTGACCACCACTGACACCAAGGTTTTACCATTAGTGTCAGTGAAGTCAGGAACAGTCTAAAGTGTTTTATTTACTGAAAATAAAATGAATGTTTGCAGTTTGTGTTATGTAGCACATGTAGTGGCAATGCTTGTTTGACAAATCTGAAACAGTTTTTCACACAGCTGAGGAAGGTTCTTTGCCTTTAATGTACATTGCCATGTACATTTATCATTGCTTACCATGCAAATTAAATCTCTGCATAGCTATGAAATGTTCGTAATAAACACATATGGAAGACTCCTGGAAGTACAGGCCTCCTTTCAGTGTATTTTATTTTGAAGAAAAGTAATTTTAGAGAGCACGTGGACTACTGTCTGGTGTAGAGTGTCCACACAGAGGTCAGTTACAGAAAAAAGTAGGATCATCTGAAAATATATAGACTTTAATGCCATGAAGGAAGTCATCAGGAAAGAGAACAACGAAGAAGCAAGACACCCCTCACAACTGCACTTGATTGTCTCAGTCATTCTGCTGGGAATTAGTAATGCTAGATGAAATTAATCTCAACTTCAGCAGTCCAAATATTGTGCAGGCAATGTAAACTAGTGCTCTAAGCTCCTTGTCTTCTAAAAATGTGCAGAAATGGGCTTCCTCTGCATTACCCACCTCTTCCTGCTGACTGTAGGGGGAAAAAAGAAGGCTAATTTAGACTACACTAGGTTGTCATTTGCTGTCAAGCTGGCCATGAGCTTCACAGTTACTGGGTGACAGAAGATGGGCTGTACATGGTGAAAAAACAGAAACAATGAGAAGAGCAAAACACCAGAGCATTTTGTGAAATTAAAGACAGTCTAAGAGTTAACAGAATTTCCCAAAGAAGCAGCATATCAGGAGAAACAATAAATATATATAATGGAGTGACTTCCTAAAGAATTCTTCTCCAGTACTCAACTCACACATCCTCAACAAAATTACAGTAGTCAAGGAAATACAAGATGACCTACTATAAATAAAACAATAAGCCCTGTCTTGTAAGACTTGCAATCTAAATAGCAAATAAAATACATGGCCATTAGCCAAGGTGAGTACTATAAAATATCAGTGTATTGGGAGTAAAATGTAAAAGGGACCGGCCACTGTGAAGCTGGTAAAATGTAGAATTTTCTGACTAGTTCAGATTAAGTTATTGCTTTGAATTACATTTATGTTTTTTTCTGTGTGTTCTGAAAATCCTCAGCTAAAAAAGGAAGTCTATCTCTTTTAAGATGTAGGCTTTAAGTACAGCAAAGCCTGTACTTCAGGCTGGACATTCAGAAGTTGAAGTAGGAGCCAATATGGTATTTAGAGAGGATTGACTTGTGTTTGAGAAGCTGAACAGCCAAAAGATTTAATCTCACATTCTTGGGGTACATTTCAGAGTAAAAGTCATGTACATATGGCATTAAAGCAATAAAGAAGGGGACCCAATTTAGAGGCAGGAATCGAGATGTTAATTGATAAAACCAGGATAACAGGACTGTTTGGCTTGCTGAGAACATTCAGCTACCTGTAGGCTGTTGTGCAGTTAATCATTTCTGTTGCATTAAATTTCTTTAAAAGAAATTTTCTTCCCTAGTTGCTTAGAGTCCTGTTGAATCCATCTGAAAGCTCTGTGAGGGGTGGTGAGCCAGGCCAGTGAAAGTAATTTATAGAATATTACAACTCTACTGCTACCTTCAGCATGGTTCAATTTACATTTGCAAATGTACCTCCCTGTTCACACAGACAATTAGGCTCATTCTGTGTGTAGCACTCACTTATATCTAACTTGGAGGTAGTAAGAGTTTTAATTTGTCAAACTGAAGTTGTAAAACCTCTGGAGCAAGGACCAATAGTACTGATACATCTATGTTGCTTCTTTCATAGCTTCTTCTTTCCATTATATCACTGCAAGTATGTGACTGAAGCAACATGCCTTTAAAATATTGAATTTCCCTTAAATTCAGATCATTCGTCCCAGCAAAGGAGAATATAATAGTTTATTAATCAATAAAATATTTATTAAGAAATTTAAGGAGGTTATTTATCTGTCAAATATACTATAAGTAATGCTCATGTTAGACTAGTGCCTAGAGATTCCTCCAGCTCTAGCTGGCATTAGATACTAGCATTAGTATCAAGGAGACATTCTGTCCTAGAGGTTGCAGTGTTCATATGTTTATTTAAATATACAGGCTACCTAAAACTAGAAAATAATATGTGTATTCTATCAGAATGTCATTGATAATAATACTGGAAAAATGATGTTCTATTTTCCTTTAAGCAATATATTTTTTTTTTTCCAGATATGTGAGTGAACCTAATGGAAAATTGTGTGTTCTAAAGTATTAAGAGGGTTAGAGGCAAGAACAACTTAACTGCTATTGGATATCATTCATAGGGCATTAAAGTGTAAGGCTTCAGTCATTATAAATGATGTCTCAAATTGTTCCATTTCAAATTTAGGAGAGAGAATGCCTCACAAGGGGAAAACAGAGCATGTTAGATATTCACATAGAGGTGAGATAACAATAAAAGTGGAAACTGGGGACACATGGGTACTCCCCAACCAGTAGGATTTAAGCCACACATCTTTATTCCCAGGAATTTATACCATTTAGTCTGGGCATCTCTCTACTTGGCTCTTGGTGGACCCCAGTCTGAGGTGCTGCAGTCTGCCTGTAAGTTATTTAAAGCTCCTACACAATCACACTTAATGATGGACTGTGGATTTCATAAGTTGTGCAGGGAATTTATGGCCCTTTGTAGGACTAGAGGTGGGTCATTCATTCAGATTTTGGTCCCTGGGATGACGTTGTTATTGGGACAACTTATTTGACAAACTTTCTGATATTATATCAGCTTGGTACCTTTGTATAAATAGGATGAATATCAATATAATGTATATTATATTATTATTACTTATTATATGTATAATAAGATGAATTTTAATGATAACAGAAACTCTTTTAGTTTACTAAAACTGGAATAAACTAAATTTTCTACATGAACCTTCACATAGATGCTAGGAAGTCAGAAATCTCAATAGAAAGCTCTATTTTGTGTCACACAGGGAGGAAAGGGTAACAGCAAAATCCAGTGAACCTTGATTTGGAGAGGAAAACCTTTTATTTTCCCTCTAATAATTTCAAATCCTTTGGGGAAAGAACTGGGAGAATGAAGGAGGAGCAAAGAAGAGGTCAACACCTTTGAGCAATAAGATAACATTTGTATGGGGGTTGACAGGGGACAAGAGGAGAACCAAAAAGACAGTAAACATTGTTAAAAGGAAAGACAAAATGCAGAAACCGCTTTATCAAATAAAAAAGAAGCTGAGTCATCTTAGAAATCCTAAGGCATGCAACTTTGAGCAGGTTCAAGATGTGGTTGCAGTGATACTTACAGTGGTTCTGATCCAAGTAATAAGATCAAAAGAAATTAACTCTATTAACTCTAACAAGCTTTGGATCAAACCCCTGATGAATTGTGCTGCTCACTGGCTTACAGCTGAGCTGCACTAGCTGTCAAACAACCAAAAGTCTCTCCCTTGGGTAGCTTGGCATATAACCCCTAGGTATCCTTACAAATCAACATGGGGAATGACACAGAAAGAAAGGAAACTAGGCATTTGTGATGCCAGACACCATTCGTCTTCAATTAAGTTAGCTTCCAAAATGTTTCAAGTATCCAAGTTCTTTTTGAAAGCCCAATTGACCCAGAACTCTCTAACAAAGGGATCCTTAAAACCAGCCACATCGTTCGTTTGTTTGCTTGATGGGGGGTTCTTAATGCCATAAACCTCAGCGCAGAAGTTAATAATTTCATACATTATCACTCTGAATATGCAACAGAAAACTCAAGGCAGCTGTTTGAACTTCCCTTTAAAAGAGGACAGATTGCCTTTATTGTGTGCACTACTTCATGGCTTGTTTGAGGCAGGGCAATTATGGGATGAATGACTTCCCTTTAGCTGTTGATGTGTAGGCGTGTTGTTGTGTATGCATTGTTTTGGGCTTTTTGTTGTTGGTTTTCTTTGTTTTGTTTTGTTTTTTTAATGAAACTGTAGGCCATGCGATAAAGCAACAAAAAGCTGACAGGTAATGATCAAAAAAAGGAAATGGCTACTGCTGACTTGGCATTTTATTGTCTTGTAAATGTGGAATTAAAATAACAATTGCATTTCTGTGGAAGCCATTCTTACTGGTTTACCATTCTAAGGGTGGGTGTGATTTTGTGCTTTGAACACCATAGATAAGAAGGCAGAAAACTTGCAAAGCTTGTCGAATTATGCTTTGCTTTTTCTTTTATTGTTCTTTTATTTTTTTCTTTCTTTCTTTTGGGTTGTAATACTCTTTGCTATGGGGCAATTCTTTAGCTAACTAAAAACGTATTCATTTGTAACTTGCACAGTCATAACTGGGTTTGGCATTCAATTTATGAACAGTCTAGTTAATGAAGACTCATCTACTTCCTTACTTCCTTTTGAATAACTGACATTTTTCTGTTACTTGTAATAAGGAAATGTTCTAGCTGGAAGACTGAATGTAGAATTATATGTGTATGAATAAGGAAATTTCTGTAGTGTGTAACTGGCTACATTAGAAGGACTTTTCCATAAACTTCTCTGTGTACAGCTGCTGATTACTGAAGAAACAGAATTCAGAGGACCTATAATGAAGTATTGTCAACTGACTATTTTTAAAGGAAGTGGCACAATGATAATAAAAGAATTTTTAATTTTAATTTAGGTAAATTCAAATTTAATTTAAGTAGATAGATAGACAAAGCACTTCCTAGTGGCTGCTGTGAGTTTGCTTTTTTGTTCCTGAAGAATCTTTTTCAGGCAGAACTAGGATTTGCACAAAATATCATAAAATTAATAGTGGCAGTAAATATTTTAAGGTTTGTATTGCTTTTGTTTTTGTTGTTTTGTTGTTTGCTTTTTTTTTAATGTCTCTGCTGTATGACTATTACAGCCAAAATCTAAAGGCAAGGTAGAAAATATATGCTTTGTCCTGAAACAAAAAGTTTCATGTCAGATATTACTGAGAATACATACATCACAGGTGTTGTTTGCACATTATTTTGTTTAATATAATGTGGAAAAAAAATAGCCAGAAAACAAATGCTGATGCATGTATCACACTTTTCTAGAAGACTGCAGTGTTTAGGAAGGCATTAAGAATACTCTAACTCAGTAACTTAAGGTTTATGAAAGAGACTTCAGATGTCACTCACTCATCTCCATGGTCTTGTTTGGATGATGAGCATGATACACAGAATAAAAGTAAGAAGTCATGTGTCTATTAGTTATCCACAATATTGCTGCCTTTCTGGCCTAACCAATTTCAGGGTTGTACATATTGTACATGTAAGAACACTAAGCAATCTGATGTACTTTGCCTATTTTATCTACAGGATGTTAAAGCTACTTAATTAAATAAAGTTACCAGTAAGATTGTTAGGAAAATATGAGGAAAATTATGAATCCATCACTGTGTTGCATACCTTTTTGAACCTCTGACATGTTCAGTCACAGAAAAATTGTTTTCTGTTCTTTGGCAATTGCACAGAAGAAAAAAACCCAAAACAAAACCAAAGTAAAATATGTTTGAATTATTAGAATTTTTTTTTTTTAGTAATTTGAGAGTCAGAACAATGAACAGAAATGTTCAGGACCATGTAGCACTCACATTTTAAAAATGAAACAAAATTAATTGTCAATTACATTACACAGAAAGGGAAATTATTGGATTCTGAACATACAGAGACAGAACACTTCGATCTATACTTAAAAATAATAATTATTCTGTATAACTTACTTTTTGATTGAATATATTTTAAGATTGACAAGATTACATGAAAGGTTTGTTTCATTACTGAATTTTCAGATTAGTTTGGTTAAAAATGTCATGCTTTTAATCTTTATTGATGATATTTCCTAGCCGACTATGAAACTGAACTTCCTAAGTTTGATTTTATTTATTCTACCTGTCTGTCTACTGTGTAGAGTGTAAAATATATAATCAAGAACATCTTGAATTAGTATTCCAAGAAAATATTTTATTTTTCTATGCTGGAGCAAAATGAGTTATCTTGTTAGTATGACAATACATATGATGAATTATTTTAAAGTTCTGCCTTTAATGCCAATATACTGATTAAAAATGTTCATTAAAACTGTCAAGAAATCTTGGAAAGAGCTTAAAAAGCCTTTTGAGGTTTATTTACATAACTCATTTTTAGAACTTTAATTAACAAGAAGCTGTAATTGTTCTTCTTCCCACTTGCGTTGCAATTTCCCATGCAAATACAAGTTAGGAAATGCTATTTTTACTGTACCAGAAGGACTTTGCATGCAGAGAGCACTGAAAACCAATTGTCATATTGCAAAGTTTTATATTCTGGACATTTCTGATACTACTGTTTTGTTTTGGTTTTTTTTTTAACCTCCCCAGGGCTAAAATATGTTTTGCTTGTTTCTAAAATCAATGATGAGTAAAAAAAGAGTCTTACTTAAATCAGGAGGAAATTTTCCACTGATGGTGGAAGGAACCAGATCTCACACTTGGACACCTATAAACACAGAAACTGCTATTGCAGCTGTGCCTCCAAAGGGCATCTAGTGCAGCCCCCTGAAGGGAGCAGGGACACCCTCAACTAGACCAGGCTGCTCAGAGCCTTGGCCAACCTCACCTGCAATAGCTCCAGGGATGGGGCCTCAACCACCTCCCTGGGGAGCCTGTGCCACTGCTCAAGGTCAAGAACTTCTTCCTGATATCCAGTCTAAATCTCCTCTGCTCTAATTAAACCCATTACCCCTCATCCTTTCACTACAGGCCCTTGGAAACAGCCCCTCTCCAGCCTTCCTGGAGCCCCTTCAGGCACTGGAAGGTGGCTATAAGGTCTCCCCAGAGCCTTCTCTTCTCCAGGCTGAACAACCCCAGCTCCTTCAGCCTGTCCCCACAGCAGAGCTGTTCCAGCCTCTGAGCATCTTTGTGGCCTCCTCTGGTCCTGCTCCATCAGCTCCATGTCTCTCCTGTGCTGAGGGCTCCAGAGCTGGCTGCAATACTCTAGGGGAGGTGTGAGCAGAGCAGAGCAGAGGGGCAGAATCCTCTCTCTCCAGCTGCTGGCCACACTTCTCTTGCTGCAGCCCAGGATGCCATTGACCTTCTTGGCTGCCAGTGCACACTGCTGTATCATGTCCAGCTTCTCATTCATCAACACCATGTGAAGTGCTAAATGACTTTTCAGTGTTACACAATTTTCATATCAGAAAGGGCAACTTTATTTTACAGCTCTCATTCCTGCAATGATAAAAAGCAAAAGAAACACAACCACCCCCTTTTCTGTCTAAGAATTACTACAGAATTGTGCTGATATTACAATAACGATAATACAATTTTTCTAAGTCCATCTATTCTTAATGGAACAAACACATGGAAAGAGAATTGGGGTTATTATTATTACTATTGTAATTGTTGCTCTTTAAAAATGTTAACTTTGAGAAGTGTGCCAAAATTAAAGCATGTGAAAAAACAAAGTAAGCTGCCTAACTATATGAAAGATTTAGTACATTGTAAAACCATATTGGTTACCACAGTCTTCAAATAGAAGACATCAATCTGGCATCAGCTTCTAATCTTTGCCCATTTAACACTTCACATTTGTTCTCCTGTACCAGTTATCTGCTTGCTTTTTTTTTACATTATTGAGTCAGAATTTCACAAATTATGAGGTCAGAATGGGCTATTAAGCATCATCTCTATAACACAGTACTTTGCATCTGTATGAAGATGACAACTCCAGGTTAAAGCTAATCTTTTAGAGAACTTCTCACCCTTGATTAAAAGTCCTATAAAGTTTACAATGTAATGTAATGATATATATACAATGTACTTTTTGTTATTCTGAATGTATCGACTTAAAATAGATATTTACATCTCAGCTAAATAAATTAATATAAATAATATAAATAAATATAAATTGCAATCCTTACCTGAAATAGGTTTGTAAATGAGATTACATCAATCTTTTTTAAAAACTAGATCTGTTACAAGCAGAGGTGGAGACATCCACCCTGAGACATTCAACAAACTGAAGTAGGTTGTTCAGTAGCTTAACGTGGTTATTTGAAATTGATAACATTTATTCCTCTTGGCCTTGACAGTCTCAGAGTAGAGAACTAAAGGTATACAGTCACAGAATAACTGAGTCAACCTGCTCTTGGAAAAAGGCTTCCTTCCAACATTTGCTAGCCCTGGGATTCAATAGGTGGAATCCACTGTTTTATCTACCCAGTAAGTTATAGAAAAGCCATGACAGTATCTATATTTTATATCAGCCTCCTGGTTACAACATTCCTAGCAAATGTGATTGTCAGGATCTTGGTTGTCTCCAGTTTTTGGAGTTTTGCACTCATTATTCAGAAGACTGTCCTTACCAGTATGCTTTTCAGCATCCTGAAAAAGACATACTCCTGCTCCATTTCATCTTTCCTCTTGTAGTTTGAAATGAGCATCTAGCATCTGAAAAGTTATGAACTAAATGGACAGAAAAAAGGGAATCTGATTCTTATTTAGAGTTGTTTCTTGGGATATGAAATAAATTTTNCTTTTTTTTTACATTATTGAGTCAGAATTTCACAAATTATGAGGTCAGAATGGGCTATTAAGCATCATCTCTATAACACAGTACTTTGCATCTGTATGAAGATGACAACTCCAGGTTAAAGCTAATCTTTTAGAGAACTTCTCACCCTTGATTAAAAGTCCTATAAAGTTTACAATGTAATGTAATGATATATATACAATGTACTTTTTGTTATTCTGAATGTATCGACTTAAAATAGATATTTACATCTCAGCTAAATAAATTAATATAAATAATATAAATAAATATAAATTGCAA
>VYZU01062512.1:7219-30539 GCA_013401355.1 Ceyx cyanopectus | reverse complement strand
GAACTTTTTCTCAGTGAGGGTGACAGAGCTTTGGAACAGGCTGCCCAGGGGGGTTGTGGAGTCTCCATCTCTGGAGACACTTAAGACCTGCCTGGATCTGTTCCTGAGAGACTTGGTCTAAGTGATCCTGCTCAGGCAGGGGGGTTGGACTAGATGATCTTCTAGGTCCCTTCCAGCCCCTAATATCTGTGATTCTGTGATACTGAATTGTGTTGTCTATCACCAGAAAGTTTCTGCTGTGAGATGTCACCTCTGGCACTCGTGGGTAAGTTCAGATCCACAGAGGGTTATGCTTCCCAAATTTCAGGTGAAAGTTACAAAAGCATTTCCACAAGAGTAATGAGACCTGTTCTAGTAGGAAAGACACGTTATTTCTAAATACTAGCCACAGAAATAAAGGATCAAGCAGACAGCAAAGTAACATACATTTAATATTTATGTCCATGTAATAAATGAATATGCATTGAACACCAAGTATATAAATTTGTTTATATATATTTAATAGCATGTATCATACAGCCTCAGAAGATAATATATTATTTAAAAAAACCCACTTCAGGCTATGTCTACACAAGTTACTGAAGTAGGGCCAGCACACATGAAACAGGTTTTGCATGCGACTGTCCATGCTATTTATGTGATAGCTCACAAATAGTGTTGTTCAGAACTAGCACAGGCCAGAGAGCATTCCCCATTACAATTTTGCATGCTATCATGCTATTTTAATAAGAAAATGTAGCTATGTGGCCATCAGCTGTGCCCTACCAGTTGGTTTTCAGGCTAATAAACTGTCCCTGCCTGCTCTTTATTGAATTTTATTGTTTGTTTCAGTTACAGATATTGCTTCAAAACAATAACACATGCTGAAAGAAAACATATCTCATGGATGCTCACAAAATGTTCATGTCTGAGTGAAACTTTATTTTAAAAGTCTTATGATTATTTCAATTTGGAATTATTTAGGGGTGCATGATTTGTGTCCTCTGGCTTCCTAATTCCCATCTCTGTTCTTCCCTTCTTTGTCATGCTTTCCAGTCAAACAAAGCCAGCAAAACAGAGGTGACTCTGGCAGCTGCAGAAATCTCGAGAGATTAACTTCAACAGAGTAAACCAGTTGCACAACAAAGGCTTTGCCAATGATGTATCAGAGGCACCCAGTTTTGACCCACCACACACTTAAAACCTTCCTGTGCCTGGAAATATATGTTTGGATATCTACATATCCACTTGAACAGATAGAAGACAATAAGGTTAAGGAAACAGACAGATCTCCAAATGCTTCACTGGCTGATGAAAGCTGTGCATCCAGAGTTGCAGCAGTTAGGATGTCTGCTCCTGCTGCTTGTCCCTGCTTGGCAGTGAAGTTCCCACTCCTGACACTCTGTGCTTTCAATAGGCAGGAATCTACACAGAAACCTTTGCAAGGCAGCAGCTTGAAGCCATGTAATGGTTCAGGATGGCTTGGATGCCAGGAGTACCAGTAAAAGTACAAGCATGGGAGCAGACAAAAGCAGAGAGACAAAGCAAGGTTTGAAGTTTTTTCCTGGACCAACTCTCCTGCTAGGTGGATGAACTGCCTGAATGATGCTTCTTTAGTTCAATCCATCCTGGTCATGTATGTTGAAAAGTCTTCAGAACAGGGTCCCTGTGCATTTCCTAACACAGTGAGTTGAGCCTCCATACATTACTGTAATATTCATAAGTCATGCAAAGATACATTCCCAAGCTAAGGTCAAGCTGATATAACCAGAATGGCTATGGAAATTAGATCTGTAGAGGTTGCCTGTTGCAACATTTTTAGTAATGGTATTATGCTATTAGAGTTGTTGGTGTTGATTTGTTTGAGCTTCATGAATTTCCAATTATTTTTCCAGTGACACAAATCCAAAGGGATTTATTCATAAGTTCATAGGATTTTGTTGTTGCTGTTTTCTTAAGACACTATAAATAGCTGAATAAAATTCAATAGGCAAAATGTCACCAAAACCCTCATGCTGGCAGGATCAAGTAAGGCAAAAAAAACCCCACTACAGTACTGATAGTGGAACACATTTATTTCTTGCATCTCTGAATTATTCTTCACTGATCGTAATCAGGTTCGGTTCCTGCTCAAAACAAAATTAAGGGTGGAGGAGAATAACTGCACCATTAATTATTTAGAATTCCTCTTCAAAGACTTATATGATTATTTTAGTCTTAATGCAATAATTATCTAATGAAAGCTTTTTCATCTCCATCTTCTATAAAATAATATTTGAATCAAAAGAGCTGAAAAGAAAAATTTCTATCTGGAGCTGCTCCAACATATGAAGTATTTCAGTTACTGAAAACTAAAGTTTGTGTCCTACAGGCTGAGCAGGAAATGTGAGATTTCATTTTATCATCTTGTCCTTTTACATGGAATCACCCATGTGCCAATAGTCTATTCAGTGTCTTAAGGTACAAATCAATGGCTCCTCTAACCTATTGCCAGAACACAGAATGTCCAGAATTAAACCCTGATTACTTAGTATTTACTTTTATTACACTAATATTGAGAGATCCCATTAAGATTGGAGCCAATTGTGCTATGTGCTGTACACAGTCATAGCCATTCCCTCAAAGACCTCACAGAGCAGGGTCAAAGAAAGGATTATTTTCCACAGCAGTAAAAAGAGCTTTAATTTTGATGCTATTCTCCTTGAGGCATTAATCCTGAGAGAGACAAGGAATAAACCTGTCCCATATGAGTCATCTGTGCCCATGGAGACATAAAAATATCCTCTTATCTCCTATTTTATCTTTTCCTGCCACACTGCTGCTTCTTTCCCAACTCGAATAACAACAATAATAAGAGTGAAGTCAGCACTGGGCAGAGATGTTGTCATGTCTGGAGCACCAGAAGCAGTGGAAGCAGTCAGGAGTCTCTTGAGCAGCTTGATGTGCTCTGGCTCCAGTAGCAAGTACTTGGCAAAGGAGGATTACATCTGTCAGAATAACTTTCATGGGACCCTACTCTTACAGGGATTCCTTAAAATGCACGTAACACTCGAGTGTTAATGCTTGCATTGGGACATTTGCATTAGCAGATAAATGTGCAAAACCACACTTCCAGATATGTGCCTAGTGACTGCATATCTGAGCAGTTTGCTGAAACTTGCTTCAAGGTTCACGAGGTCCTTGGGCTCCTGAAATTACTTCCAAGATTTGTAATAAAAAGTGCTGCTGAAGTGTACCACAGTTAAGCAATTCTCACATGATAATAAACCATGTATGGTGTACTGTACTAAAAACACTCCGTTATTTTAACTTTTCAGCCTTTGAAAGCTCTCATAAGGGAACACAAACACTGAATAAATTAATACCTACAGATATTTTGAAAAAAAGAGGAAAACTTGGGATGATGCCCCCAAATTTTCACCCATCCAATACAAGACTAGTGGATAACAGAATGCTGATCTTAGTTGTGCTTTGTCTTAGCCAGAATTGAGGGAAGTGTAGTTTTTAACTATGAGTGCTCCCCCAGGTTTCCAGGAAGCCTGTTCATTCCTCCAGTTGCGTGTCTACTTGTTTAGCCGTGTCAGAGGAATGAGAACTTCAATGTGCAATGCCATAGGGTTAGGCACTGGTAGTGTCTGTGAGGGGTCATTTTCAGGCACAAATGCATTGCAGTATTATTGATTTTTTCTTTCTGGTGCACACTTGGTCTTGTACCTAGTGTGAGTCAATGAACAAGTGGTGAGGGCTTTTAAGGAGGTTGGGCTGGAATCAGAACACAAGCCAGTGTGACAGCTATCTTATGCAGCAGTGTTAATTTTCTGAAAACAAACACTAGAGCAGATCAGCCTCATAGAATCCTTGCACAAATCAATAAGGCAAAATCTGCTCACTGTGTACGTACGTACTTTATATTACTAAAGCAATTAAGGGACACAAAAAGCCCACACAGTTTCTAAAAATAGCAAATGATGAGTACCCTGTACCAGACTCAGCAGTTGGCAGAGGGTATGTGCTACCATTAGGTTCTTTTTTCATGAACCTAATCTTTGTTTTGCATAAGAGCTTATGAATTGTGTGATGAATTAACTTATATTGGAGTAGCCATGGCAGGTTGGCAGAGGTACCAAGGACTGAACATGCTTTTTACTGCCCAGTTATCTTCATTCTTAAAAAAATGTAACCATAACTTGGTATAGGTGACATATGAATTCTGACTACCTTTTCACCTTTGTGTTTCTCTGCTTCTAGAATAAAAGGCTAAGAGAAAAACTGCAAGCAGAAGTGTGAGGGGTCAGAGTAGAGGCAGATAAAGGCAAGTCTGTAAAATGTTATGCCCTGTTAAAAAGTGACATGTGTGTGATGCAATACAGTTTTAACATTACATCTGCTAAGTATGTCCATGTATGGTTTCTTTTCTATTATTTTGTTTGCAGTATCCTTGTTTAAAAAAACAAACAAAAAATCCCACTAATTTTACAACATGACAAAACCCCAGACAGCTTAAATGTCATACATCAACTCCATATGGTAAAGAACCTGCTTGACTTTATCACATTTATAGAAAACCGAGAGAAGTGGGTTTGTAAAGATGATGAGAAAGACCTCTGAGAGACTGTAGCTTTTGCTGTGAGTCTGGTTCATGTGTATTATGGAAAGGAAGAAGGAATTTGTCTTCTTAAATCTCCCATCTCCTAGCTGAGTGCTTTTACTGCCAGACATAACCTGTCTGCTTCCTGGCTGTGTTTCAAGGGACAGTTAGGCATGCTATCGTTATTCCTGATCAACCAGCATCAGCAAATAACAAAAAACAGATAACCCCTTTTTTTTTTTTGCATCTCCCTTGCTCTCACCTGTGAGGTAAGCTCTGAGCACTCTTGTAACTCCAGGGATGACTGTAGGTGCCTGCAGGGTTGGATTGCAGACATTGTGAATACACCTAAATGCCAATATCTAAAATGCCTTTGAAGCCTTTGTGAATCTGACTCAGGAGGGATACTGTCACAAAGCTGTCAGTCTTCAGCCTTGACCCTTCCTAAGTGTGTTTGTTTAATCTTACCCGTCTTTTCTGAGACTTCTCTGATCAGATGCTCAGTTTTGTACATGTGTTTGCAAGGTGGAAAACTTCACTTTCCTATGCAGCCTGCTTCTAGTAAAACCATGCTGTTCTTTTTTCTTCACTTCGATCATTTGGAATACACTCATCTTTAAATGTCTCATAAAGACAGTGAGTGTGTGTGCATTTGTGTATATCTGTAGTTATCAGATTAAATAAAACTATTTTAATTGTAACTCAGTTCAACACTGATCTTAGTGTAAGAAGTAGAAAAAGAGACAAGATGTTGCAGACAAATTACATCATTTGTTAGAAGGAGGGACATTCTGTCATCAGTGCTGTTCAGAGTGTTACCAAAGCCTTCAGAGACAGGAGTGCACGTTTAGAGACAGGAGGAGAAAGGAAGAAGAGGAAATGCAGAAGCATCTCCTGGCATGTTTGGTTACTGCTGAGCGCATATGTAATTTGTTCAGTCTTGCAAAAAACATTTTGAAACAGAAGGGTGACTGACTGCTGTTGTGCTTAGTGGCCATGAAGGAATAAAAATTAGGAAAATCTCATCTGAAAGCATTAAAGAAGTCATTGAGTGCAATGGCAGAGCTCAGTGGGTTGCTCTCATAAAAGAGAATGTCAATTACAAAAGTGCTTTAAATAATATTTCACAATGAAAGAAAATAGTGTATTGCATTCCAGTTTTTTTGTGGGTTTTTTTGGTTTGTTGTTTGGGGTTTTTTGTTCTTTTGGGTTTTTTTGTTGGTTTTGGTTTTGTTTTTTGTTTGTTTCTTTCAAACAGGAAGAAAGATTACAGAAATGGATCAGAGTTTTCCAAGGTGAAGATCCTGGAAAAACTCTCAGCATCAGTCCTTCAGGATTTCTCAAATAACACAACAGAAACTAGCACAAAAACATGCTGAGAAAGAGTCATATTCCAGAAGCAGTGACTCATGCATTTCTGAAACAATGTTGTTAACAAGCTGCTGTCCAAATTTCCTGCTATATAACATCTAGTGCACATACAGTGGTGCTGCTGGCACATTTCCCTCTGAGTCAGTATGGAATCACTGGCCCAATTCAGAGTTAGGTGATCACTTCACTGCTGGAGCCTCTGCTCTTAGAAACAGATGTAAAATAAACGTACCACTTTATTGTAGTTCTCAGTATCCTCTTAAATATGGCAGAGACTACTCTCTGACCTGATGACCATGTACACACAGACACTTACCTTCTACATTCCGTGCCTTTCCAGTTGATCACACCAATATTCAGTTGAATTAACATTTAGCTCTGGGCAGTTAAGGACAGAGAACAGGAAGCTAGAAGGGAACTTTATTCAATACATGCCTTCTCTTTCAGTACCTAATGCAATGAAATTATGCGTTAATGCTACATGACCTTTCCTGTGTATTCTTCTTGCACAGTTTGACAAGCTCTTAAAGGCACAGGAGAACATGGGGAGAGGTGAGGAGGAAGGTAAGCTGTTGAGAACAACAAGTTCTGGCCTTACCTTATGCATTCACAGTAAGTACTCCATTATGTGACATATTAAAAACCAACTAACCAAACAAAAAACCTCAAACAAATAAAGAAACAAAACCAAAAAAACACCACACCAAAATACAGAGAACAATGCAGCATCCACACCCCTGGGAAAAGAAAGGAAGCCTGTTGAATAAGTGGTGCTATATAAAGCACTAGAACCTTTGCCATATACCTTGTAGTCTCTTTCACAGATTTACAAGTGTGATTGATCTTCCTTCTTCCATTTCTCATGGGACCCTTGTCTAACTATGTCATTCTTTATTATGAAACTGACATCAGTCAGATGGTTAGTAGCCAGTTGCACTAAAAAACTGGCAGGAAGATTATTAGAACTAAGTGGTTATCTTGAAACTGAAAAAGGAGGACTACTCCAAAAGTCCTGGTGACAAAAAACAGGGCGCACTCTCAAATACTTTTTAATAATAGTTGTTTCACAGCATTAAAAGTCTACAAAGTTCTAATTGCTTTAGTTATTTAATGCTATGTTGGCCTTAAGAGTTGTGAGGCGGGCCAGTCAACCAGATTAATCAGCTCACCGCAGTGATTTTGGAGCACCACTGTCAGCTATGTTGGGTTCATGTGACGTTTTCCTAAACCCCATTTTCCCATGCCCTGTGGAGGGGGGCCAGCAGCCGCTGCCTCTTTCCCCCTCCTGACCTGCTGGGATGCCACTTTGAGTTTGACTGCTGCCATCTTCTTTTTCCCAGTGGCTTCCTGGCACTCCCCTGCTGGTCATCGAAAGAGAAGGGTGAAAAACAATTCAGATTGTTCTGTTTTGCTGTTTAACTTTGCTGTTATACATTGTTGTTTACGTCCTATACAAATACACACGCACATACACATATATTTATTTATTTTTCTTTAATAAAATTATTGTCTCCTTATATGCCTTTTGGTCTTGTATTGCTAAATTTAGTAACTGTCCAAACAAGGACACTGACACAGTAGAATCTTTCACAGAGTCTGCATTCTGGTAAGTCCCAGAGACTCCTGTGTATGCACAGCCAGACTGATGCTGCAAAGACTGTGTTCAGCAGTGAAATGACAGTGAAATTAGGAGAGATGAGAGATATGGTAGCCTCTGGAAGGCATCTGTTGCCTTTCAAAATGTTTTGCTCTAGCAGACATCTGCACTACAGCATATCACAATTATAATAGATATGATGGCACCTGAGGAAAAACAATGATGAGAAAAGGATCGGTGCTTGGTAGTGGCTGGTATCAACCATTATCAGTGAAACAGTGTCTCTCTCACCTACAGTTGGAAGCAGTTCATGAAATCTGGGGGCTGTCTTCTGTAATGAAAATGCAATTTTAGCAGAACTCTCAGTAACTTCATAATAGGGAGTAAAATATTAATAATGTGCAAAGTACTGATATGTTTGTTTCATCTTATTCTACTGTGTTTGATGGGGGAGTATAGCATAAGCCTTTCCCTGTGAGTTGGTGTTCTGTTAGACTGGAGTCACGATCGGAGTATTTAATTTGTCCTGCAGTTGAGAGCACCATTAAAGTTTTCTTGGAAAGGAACAGGACTCAACATGCCAGATCCTCTCTACCTCTCACTCCTGTATTGTCATATGGTGGAAACAGTGTTATGCAATTGTTGCTCTGTGGGTTTTTTTTTCCAAACAACAACTGATCTGACCAAGGCAGGAGGGTTCTCTTTTTTTTTTTTTTCAAATTTACCTTTTTATAGCTTTTCTTTTTTACCTTTTTTTTTTTTTTTTTTTTTTGTAATCTCATCATAGATTAAACAATGCAGTTGAAAAATGCAGGTTTATATAAAACATTTTGCAGTCTGTTCTTAGTATGTTTGTGTTGCGTCTTGGCTAAAACTCACTTAATACTTTACAAAAGCCCAAAGACTGTTTTAAAACTGCTGCCCATGTGTTTCTTTTCATCATTGTTTGAATGGTCTTTTTTCAGTTTTGAGGACCTTGTTCACTTCTGACATTTCATTAAACTGTTAAGAGGAAGCTGAGATTAGTCAGGTCATTGCAAATCAAACAAATTAGAAATATCAAAGTCATTCAGCTGCATTATGAGAGGAGAAATACCTACACATTTGAGTTCCAGAGATATTGTACCCACTGGCCATCTGACTTAATGTCTTGGAGCAAAACAAGATTACAAAATTACCACAGGGCATTCAAATTGCAGGCTGGTTATAGGAGGAGAAGGGACAGTACTTTGCATTGAAGCTTTTTAAAATTATTTCCACAGGTAGTATTTAATTTTTACATACAGATGTGGGCTATGAGCCCAGGTCAAGATACCAAATTAGCATAAGTGCATTCGAGGACATCCCTTCACCTTCGAGTATAACAGTTCAAGAGATCTGTGCTGGTTCAGAGTGGTAGACATAATGGACATGGTTCCTCCTTATGCTTTGAGCTGACTCTGGGGATTTGGGAGGGCTCATGTTCACTTGGCATCTCTTCTATAGGAACAGAACACTTTTTGCTACTGCAAGTCTGAATCTCACCTGTACTTAAGCTTGAGAGGATTTGCATTACTGAAGTCCTCTTTAATGGAAATCTAGCTGCCATTTTGGGTGCAGACAGACTGACAACAATGGGAAAAGATCATATCCGACCTCTGTGAAAGTTACCATGGGTAATTTACTCTTGCCAAGAAAACTGCTATCTTCCCGAAACTGAATTTATTCAGACCTTGAAATCACATCACATTTATTTATGGTGCCACCTGCTCCTCAACTATTTTCACAGTGGTGGTTCAGGTTTAAGTGTTACCTTGTCTCTCTTCTCTTGATATGTTGCACACCCGAGGACTTAGTTTAGGGGTAACCTCTGATAGCCAAACTCTAGATAGTTGTGAGTTTTTTCTCTGAATAATCAGTTGTGATATCAAAGGTGTAACAACATTTGCTATTAATTCTGGGGAGAGGGGTAGATTTTTTTAAACTGACCAAAGTCTGACCTAAAGTAATACTGGTCTATGAAAATAGTGAGTTGCAATTGCCTATACTGTTCCTGCTCCTACTCCAACAGAACAAGTTTAGTTGAAGAAAAATAGAACATCATAGCCTTTGCACCCTGAGAGTACTTGTTTATGTCATAAATTACACTTATTTTCTGCAGGCAGACTGCTACCTGCATCAAAGCAATTGCAAGAAACAGTGGGCTAGATCTCCTCCTCCAGAAGTAAACTCTTACCTGGAGGTGCACAGGTTTTAATTCCTTTCCTGACTGTTTTCTTAAAAGCTCTGATGCCCTAAGGAGTCCCTTTCAGACAAGTTTGTTCACCTGATTTTCACCTTGGTGAACTGCTGTTTAGTGACATCAAAGGACTATGTACATGACCACAGGCTCCCACGCCTTCCCTGAGGTATTAGAAGACTGCCCCAGTTCTTTCCACCATGAAATTTGCCCTGAATCCTCATCTGCACTGGAATGTCTATACTTATATGCAAGGCCAAACTTCAAGTGAACTTAAATCATTGGGTAAACTTGTTAAAAACCTGACTTCTATGGTTTTATTGTGAGGGCACTGCACTGTTTTCTTTAGCACATGACTGACTCTTTTACCTTCATCACATGAGTTTATATAGGGAAAATTAGCTGGATGGCAGCCTAGACCTCTGTCTTACTTGGGATGGCTGCCATCAATAGGAATGATTCCCTTTGCTTCAGTGGGCACTGATTCAGGCCTTGGAGAAACTGCTTTTGAAAAGATTGTGGAAGTTAAAGGAAGATTAAATCAGAAACAGCAGACTGCTTTCCATGCAAGAAGCTGGTTACACTTCAGCTGCTGTTTATCAGATGCAGTCACAGTTTACATACTGTTGTATATAATGTTTACATGCTATACTGTTGTGTGTGATATAGCACATTTTAACCTTTAAAAAAATCATGCTGAACAGTTGAGTACTAAAGTAAAACACAGGATATAAGTGGGAAGCATAATTATTGCTTTCTTGCTGGCTTTTTTTTTGGGGGGGGCTGGTTTTTGTTTGTTTTTTTTTGTTTGTTTGGTGATTTCGTTTACTTGTGTGTGTGTGCAGTGATTACTTATATGGGAAAAAAAAATTATTTTTGAAGTAGCCTCAATTGGCTATTTCAATTCAGGATGAATCTTTTTTTTTCTTAGATTCCTTGAACAAAAATTTGAAAATACTAGTTGCATTGTTGCACCCCTATGTACTTGTTCTTACCTGATAGTTGCTTGTCAGCAGTGTTCCTCTGAGGAATATTTTATAGCACTTGAAAAACAGTGGAAGTATGCACCAAGCTGAACCTGCTAAATCTGGTGAATAACCTTTTGTGTGTAGATGCTGTCTCTTATTTCTGGGGAAGAAAACAACACTAAAGGCACTCTGTCCTCTTTAAAAACACTTGTAAGATCCTCCCTTTTCTACGTGCTGTGTGAATTCCTATGCAGTTCACTACCTCCATTTCTGACTAGATGCACAAACCTCAAGCCAGCAGAGAGCTGGAAATGAGCTGCGAACCTTTCAAACCATGTTTATTTTTAAATGTTAAGCCAAATGCTATAGAAGTCACTGAAGACTGAAAACTCAGTTTTCTGCCATGTGCTTCTCCTTCAGCCCCAGCTCTTGAAAATTGTGTCTCACTGTTTTATAGAGCAATTAATCCTGTTTTGCTTGACCTAACTTCTAAATGTCCCCATTCTGACACTCCTGATGACAGTTACTCTTCAGCAGGTAATTAGTAATTCCATAGCCCATCAAGTATCTCTGTAGAGAAGTCACTGACCTGTGCAACTGGTTTGGACAGATATTATCTTAAATGTAGCAATGTGAGATCTGAAGGCTTATAAGGAGACAATAATTTTATGGAAGAATATATATATAGAGAGATATATATATAGATAGGTATTTGTTTAGAATGCAAAACCACAAATGTGAAACAGTAAATGTTGAACAGAAAAAGAGTCTAAATTGGTGATCACCCTTCCCTTTGATGAACAGCAGGAAACTCCGGGAAAAGCTGTTGGGAGGAAAAGTAAGGATGTCTTCTGGCTCCGGGGTGTGGAGACGAAGAGGGTCTGGTGTCCGTGGCTCCTGTCCACAGGGCACAGGAAAACAGGGTTTTAGGGACGAAATGTCAGCTGAACCTAACAGAGCTGGCAGGCGGTGCTCCAGAGAATCGCGGCAATGAATTGGTTGGAGAAATTCAGCCCAAGATGAAACAGGTTTCAGACCTGGGGCAAAGTTTTCTATCTCCCTATGCCGATAGCAGACTCACCGGAAACCACGCTGATAGAAGACCCTCTGGAAACCACACCCCTTCCTGTCCGTGTGCGTGTCTGGGTTGCCCTCGAGCCCAGCCGACTCCGGCTGGCCCGGCCTGACTTCCCCCGCACCTCCCTCCCTCCCTTTTTGCCAGGGGCAGGGGAAAAGTTTTAAAGAGAAACTTGCTACCCTCTGACAGCAATTCAAGTAGAAAGAATCTTTTGGGGTATCTGCAGACCTAAGCACTCACATTCTGGTGCTGACCTGCTCAGAGAGGGCACCACTGGGTATGCCTGACATCTATCACTGCACCCTTTTTCCATGGTTTGCCTATGATGGGCTGTGACCAGTTGCATCGTGTAGTCACCTTGATATCCAGTCCACCAAGAGGATGAGTGTGTGACTTCAGTCAATGTGACTGGCTCTTAGAAGCAATAAAATGTGGTTCTGTCTCTTAAGGATTTTGATGTCATGTTATGCATTAGCTGAAATACCTGGGTGAATTCCAGAGTCAAATTCCCCACTGGCAGTAAAGGGGAGGGAGCAATTATGGATGGGCTGGTATAATACAGGTACAGCCACAGCTACTCAGGCTATATCCATCTTCCAGCTACTCATACCTGAAGGAGATGCTCTCCAGCTGGCAAATACATCATCTTTACTAAACTTGGTATAACTCTGTGGACTGCTTTGCCATTCTTACATCAGGAACTTACTAAGAGCATAAAATACTGCCATACTCAGCACATCAAGGCTGTAGAAGAAATAATAGGATATTAATAGGAAAATGTCATAAAATGGCAAAAGCTACCACAGGACACAGGCAGTGCCACTCGCAAACCTAGACTTGCAAAGAGAAAAAGAATTTTGTCATTGTTTCCATCTTCTTACCACTTACAAGAGTATTACTAAGATACTCCCAAGCTTTACCAATCTCTCACTTCAGCCACATATGCAAGTGCAGTCAGACAGTTCCTACATACTCCCATGGAGCCAGAGTATGACTATAATGCTGTAAGGGAATGACCTCAGCACAGGAAAGCTGCATTTCTTAACAAAAACTGTGCAAACATCCAGCTCCATCATATACTGTGCTTGTGCAGCTGATGCAAAAAGCCTATGCAGTCTCTTAATGTTCCGTATTGGTCACCATCCACAAATTAGTGTATAGATAAAGTTGTGGCCACTTCTCTCGCTTGGCAATGTCAAGAGCCAGCTGCACAGCTTTGAGTTTAGCAAACTGACTTGACTCACCTTGTGCATCGATGGCTTCTGTGATTTGTCATGTTGGACTCCATATGGCTGCTTTCCACTTCTAATTCACTCCCATGAGATGGCAGGAACCATCAGTGAAAAGAGTGTAGTGCTTTTCATCATCTGGCAGCTGGTTATATGGCAGGGCTTCTTCTGCATATGTCACCTTTTCTTCCTCATCTTCTTCTGACAGATCAAAGCTCTCACCTTCAGGCCAATTAGTGATCATTTCCAAATTTCCAGGCAGCTAGGATTACCAGTGTGGGTGCACTGTGTGATCAGGGCAATCCACTTGCTCCAGATGGCATCAGTGACATGATGTGTAGAGGTGGTCTTTCCTTTTTTTTTCCTAAAACTGGTAGTTGGGGTGCCAGAAGGAGCTGTGTCTCTCTGCCAACAACTCCTGAAGCGGCTTGAATCCCCTCGTAGGCTGCTAAAATTTCCTTTTCTGTTGACATGTAGTTTGCCTCAGAACCCCTGTATCTTTGACTCCAGAATCCAAGGGGTCGGCCTTGAGTCTCACCTCTGGTTCTCTCTGCCAGAGACTCCAGGAAGCACATCTGTCCCCGATTGCAGAGTAGAGAATGTTCTTTATGTCTGGCTGTGTCCTGTCTGGTCCGAGGGCTACTGCTTGAGTGATTTCACATTTTATTTGCTCAGAAACCTGTTGCTGTTCAGGGCCCCAGTGGAAGTGATTCTTTTTCCTAGTTACTAGGTAGATAGGACTCACGATCTGGCTATATTCTGGGATATGCTTCTTCCAAAAACCTACGGCACCTAGGAATGATTGGGTCTCTTTTTTGGTGGTCAGTGGAGATATAGCTGTTATTTTGTTAATTACCTCTGTTGGGATCCGATGGCATCCATCCTGCCACTTGACTCCCAGGAACTGGATATCTTTGGCAGAACCTTTGACTTTGCTTGATGACAAAACCAGCTTTCAGGAGAATCTGCACAATGTTTTCTCCCTTCTCAAAGACTTCTTCTGCTCTGCTGTATTCTCCCATATCATGATGTCATCAATATACTGCAGGTGCTCAGGAGCCTCACCTCCCTCTAGCGTGTCCTGGATCAGTCCATGGCAGATGGTGGGGCTATGCTTCCACCCCTGCGACAGACGATTCCATGTGTACTGCACGCCTCTCCAGGTGAAGGCAAACTGTGGCCTGCATGGTGATGCTAGGGGAATGGAGAAGAATGCATTGGCAATGTCAATGGTGGCATACCATTTGGCTGCTTTGGACTCTAGCTCATACAGAAGCTCTAATGTATCAGGTACAGCAGCACTCAACACTCGAATAACTTCATTCAAGCTACGGTAGTCAACAGTCAGTCTCCATTCCCCATCAGAATTACGCACTGGCCAAATGGGGCTCTTGAAAGGTGAGTGGATTTTGCTGACCACCCCTTGGCTTTCCAGCTCACGAGTCATCTTATGGATGGGATTCACATAATCTCAGTTTGTGTGATATTGCTGGCAGTGCATGGTGTTAGTGGCAGTTGGCACCTGCTATTCCTCAACCTTTAGCAATCCCATAAGAGAGGGCTTTTCTGAGAGGTCAAGCAATGCATTCAATTATTTTAATCCATTGTCTCCACCGCAGATATTTCAAATGCCCATTTGTGTCCTTTTGGGTCTTTGAAGTACCCGTTTCTTAGAGAGTCAAAACCCAGAATGTATGAGGCATCTGGGCCAGTCACAATAGGATGTTTCTGCCACTCTCCTGGTCAAGCTCACTTCTGCCTCCACTACAATCAACTTTTGGGAGCCTCCTGTCACTCCAGCAATAGAAATCAGTTCCGAGCCTATATGCCCTGATGGCATTATAGTGCATTGGGCCCCAGAGTCAACTAGAGCCTTGTACCATTGTGGTTCAGATGTGCCAGGCCATTTAATCCACACAGCCCAATAGATTCGATTATCCCTCTCCTCTGCCTGGCCAGAGGAAGGGCCCTTCTAATCCTGGTCTTGGTCAATAGCACTTTCCTTTCTTTGGGCATACATACAGGAAGCGCCTTCCAGTGGGTCAGAGCAGTCACAACTTTGGCTGTTATGTTGTTCCTTCACCCATGGGACACTGGCACAGCACTTACTTTCAGTGGCTTGCTCCTTAAGTTCTTGCCCTCAGGCTGCCAAGACGAGGGTGGTTTTTCTATCCCACCATTGCATATGTTCCCTGTGATTAAGAAGGTAATACCACTGGTTAGTCTGTGACATGTACGCACTCTCTCTTGCTGGGGGACTTTGGGTGCTAATATCATGATCTCTGGTTCGCACTGGCACGACAGCACAAGTGTCCAGTTTAATGCGGAGTTCCGTGATGTCAGCAACCTCATATTTAAAACTTCAAAACTTCTCCATTAACATCTCTACAGAGGCTATCCAGTGTTGGAAAACAGGATGAGCAGTATCCTTGTAGGGTCTCATTTTTCTCATCATGGTACACACTGGCTCATCTGTGTTACCCCACTGGAGTATAGCCAGGAACTGTAGGTATTTTTCAAGTGCCAGTTGTGACATCTTTTTCCATATCTGATCTGTGCATCAGATATCATCAAGGTCTTCGAAGTGGTCCATCAGTTGCAAAGATGTTGTCTAGAATAGCAAGTTCCCTCTGTCTTCTAATTCCTTCTTCCATGGGGGACCAGGGACATTGTTGTCACTGAAGGTCATCTTGGCTGCTATATCTTGCTCTAATGCTCATCAACAATCATTTCCAAAGGCTGAGAGGCTCTTGTGCTCTTCTAAATTCCTGGTTGATGCTGGAGTCATTGGACAGGTCTCCCGGGCTCCTGGCCTCTTGACCATCAAGGACAGTCCCATCAACACAGGTGTTCCAAATCCACAGCAACGAGGAGGGCATTGCCTCAATTTCTTGTTGTGCAAGGTCTTCTTTTAAATTTCACAGCACATCAAACAACAGAGATTTGGTGACTATGCATGTTAAGGCTCAGGTCGGGAGGGCCACGGGTCCCCATTGTTGGGTGTTTGGTGTGCTGACTTGGTTTTATATTTCTTCCTCTGCACTGGGGCAACAGCCGTGGGGCTGGCTGCTCTTGTATCCTGAGTGTGGCTGTGACCCCCGCCACTGCAGGCAGGGAAAGGAAAAAAAAAAAGATTTAAAAAAAACTTGTTACCCCCTGACAGTTACTCTGGCAAGTCCCTCCTTATTCCCATAGCAGCTCCAGCATTCAGTTACTCTGTTGCTGCCTCTCAGCTTTCTCCTGAGCTATGCCTTACAGAAGGGACATTCACTGACAAGGACACACAAAAGTTTTAAGCAACCTTAGGGCTCATTGCACATTTTTGCATGTTAAGTAACATTTGTCCAAAGTCCTGCACTCCAAGTTAGATGCCAGGTCTGAGCAATGATGGGGAACCAACTGTTCTTACAACCTTTGCACTGTGAAGCTGATGGCCTATGGAAAAAAAGTTAAGTGATCAGATAATCAATAGCCAACCATTGTGTGGAATGCTGGTGGAGAAGGGAGTAGTCTAGAGGTGGAGCAGTCAAAGTACCAGTCTGATAAATTGTTCAGCATTGCAAACAAATTGTCTTTACCTTTTGTTTGTACATGGTGTTCACACGTTTAAGAAAAAAAAAAAGGAAATGTTACTAAAATGTCTTCCACTAGCCCCTCTGTTTAAATGATGTTTAAATGATTTGAATCCCAAATGCTTATTTTTGCTGTGCAGATAGTTTGAGCTACAGGAGTTAATACATTAACATTACATTATTAATCCAGACAGATGAGAGATTTGGGAATAGATGTGACTGTGAGTGACTGGAAGAGCAATGGGAAACTGAGAGTTAAGCACAGGAGAGATTATGAAGCCTGCTAGAATCTGAAAGGAAGTATCTGGGCTTTGATAATATTAGGAAATTGGAACTGATGATGCTAGGCGATTGCGGAGAAGGCAATGAGGTTAGTACAAGTATGGATATGGAGAAGGCAATTCTTCAGAAGAAGGCAGACATAAAAGCCCCATTACCTATCCTTGTCCTTAGAAAGTACTGCTTCTGTTCATTGCAAAGGTCCCACTGAAAAAGTAGCACCTTGGTCTCAGTGCTCATACTGTAATCACCCAAAGACATCCACAACTTCACCATACAGGCAAGTCCGTAACTGTTCTTGGGAACTTCCTGGGAATTTCCCTGGCTACTGATGCTTTGGCAATGTCTTAAGGTCATGTTGGGCCTTATGTGCTTGTGATCTGGATTTTAGCTTGATAGTATCAGCACAGATGATTACAGCTTCTTGAACTTTATGCAATGTTCATTTTGCATCACAGTTACCACATACTGCGGAGGTCTGCGTTTTCATAATGAATGGGGTAGGGATGGTGCCAAACAAAGAGCCTGGTGCTGTTATGAAGAAAACCTTACACTCTTACTCAGTGCCCAGAACTGACAGTATTTCGCCTCACAGCTCACTCCAGCAAAGCTCAAGTGTAAAGACAGCATTCAGTGTTTCCTGCAAAAATTATTTTTCTTCCATGAGAAGGCAATAAATGGCATTTCACAATACACCATCCAGTATATATACTACTTTTCCTGTTCTATTAGATCATATGATGATTTCCTGGAACACAGAATGTAAGGAATTGGAATTAGTTGGCCATCACTGAAGGCTGCATGAGCAGACAAGAGAGTACAAATTTTTGTGCTTGCATGAAACAACACGGCAATCTACTTATGGTCAATTAAATTGACATGAAATTTTAAGATATTACTTAACTTGGGAAGCTGCCTGTCTTCCCAAAGAAAAAAAAACAAACCTGAAAATGCCACTCTACTTACACACTCCTAACTTGCTTCTGACACTTGAGAATACGTAGTATGAAAAAAAACTTTATTATTAGAAAATGTACTTCAGGTGATGACACTTTAATGAAATAAATGAAATACCTGTAGTCACTTGAATACTTATAAATTTCTAATTAAAATCAAAGCTGTCAAAACTTGTATAAATAAATTGTGCAGCAATAACCTAAAATCTCTAGCAACATGCTACAGCTGTGGAACTAAGATTTGTTGGAAAGAGGAAAAAAAAAGGAAAAAAACATTAATTGGTGGAATACACTGCTAAGAACATTGAGGGAATGCAGCCATCAAGTTACATGCAGTGATGACTACCTAGATATTCAAGGACGTTTTATGGAAGAGGTTGGACCCAGTCCCCAAAACACAGGTATGCTGGCTGGTGCTCATAGCGTTGGCAGTGACACTCACTGCCTGACAGTGGAAGGGGTAGGCAGATATGCCCTAGAGCATAAGGAAACCACATGGAAGGTAAAAGTATATACAGGAAAAAATTACCAGGATGGGGCAAATAGTTCTCTCTAATAAAGATGATGAAAGTATTTCCAATTCTGATTTAAAAGCAGAAAAAAAAAAAAGCACAATAAAAAAGAATCTGAAATAATGAATCTATTCTGAAGATATTCCAATCCTATATGATCTTGTATTTCAAACCATATTACATTATATATGTCAGTGTTGTTTACACAGTTTGAGAAGCCTAACAGATGGATTTACATCCCTAGTACAAAAATTAACATAATTTCCCAGAGAATAATAATTTCTTTTCCAACTCAACTCATACTTCACATATATTGTTGCACTCCAAGTCTTTTCCTCTTTTACCTTGGAATCTAGCATTTCTCAAGAGTCCTCTTTCAATTATTCTACATTTGTTGATTATTTTAATACACTGGCATTCTGTACAAAGAGGAGTTTTTACTCTCTCTTCAACCACAAAAAAAAAACCCCAACATTCCACTAGTGTCTAGAGCTTAATTATTGCAAGTTTTAAGCTAAGACTCAGATTCACAGACAGTAGGTGAAGATGTCTGTGTGCTTATGTGTGTACATTCTCTAAGCAAGTTTTTTTTTGTAAAAAAAGGATGATGAACGCCTTCCCAGATTCCCCCAGCTTCTATTAGGAATTATATAGTACTTACCTGATTTAGTCCACAATTCTGGCGTGCTAACTTGTCTCTCTGCTCACATTCAAAATGTCTAAGAATAATGTAGTGGAAGAGCATAGTGAGAGTTGACTAGAGTAAGACCCAACAAGGGAGGGAAAGAGCCTGTGATGAACGTTGTGACCAACTTGCACCCATGAAACCACATGCACTTCCTGACAAGACAACTTACAGCCCAGTTCACAGAGTTGAAACGAGGTCAAGACTGGAATTATTATTTTAATTGTCTTGTTCTAATTATTTTTATCCTCCTGACTTTTTCCATTTTAAGATCACAAATAACTTGTGTACATTTGGTGCTAAATAAAACACTGAAACATTAGTTTATTGTTTCTCTTAGCTGGAATTTCTTAGAGTAAAAATACTGCCAAAACAACTTAATAGCATCTTCAAAATTGAGTACATTTTGATCTGACTATAAATCACAATCCCCCCTTCCATCGTTATCCCCATCCAAGAAATGGAAAGACAATAATTTCTTCATTTTCCAAGCAAACCATGAAAACAACTGCAACAAAAGCATTTCAAACAGTCACTGAACAACGTTGTAAAAGCATGTTTGTAAGGGCAGTTCCTTTGTAGAAAACAGTTCTGCTCGAGGCTGAAAGCCATGTGTTTTGCGAAATGTGCTGTAAAAAAATGAAAGTATTTCAGCTTTATTTATCTTTGATATATGTTCAACAAAACCAGAAGTACCTCAGTCAAACCTAAACCATTTTACTGTTCAATAAATTGTGATTTTAGGGGAGCAAGTCAGGTTTCCTGTCAAGGTCCTGCAAGATGTGTTCTGAATTTATTTCAAAGGTGCAGCTTTTCTGAAGACTATCATATTGAGGACCTGTTCATTCTCATGCATGAGTGTTGCTCAAGGCAGTTGCCAAATGTCACAGTAACACTGTTATAGTCACTGGGCGAAGAGGGAGTTCTCAAAATAGGAATTGTGCAATCAGATTAGCCATTCCAAGGAGTATTATGAAGATGTGAATGATCAATGCTGGCCATGTCAGCTGCCCACTACGATGCTGGGAGATCATGTAGATGAGGGATGGATACACGAATACAAAGGCCAGACCACATATTGCTCCGGAGTATCTGAGGAAAGGGGAAGGGAGGTTAGGAAGAAGAAAAGAAAAAAACCACTTTATGTTAACTCTTTTTTTTTGTCATTTCTCTGCCTCAAACCAATGAACAATCTGGCTGAATGAAGACTGTCTGCAGTCACTAACCATCAAATTTTGTTCCTTGCTGTCATTCACCCCCTTCACTGCCATTTAATTATACCCCTCTGTGTTGTTCAACCTCCTGATCCCCTGTACCTCTGATGTTTCAGTCATATCTCCAGATGCTTCTGGGGACTGACTACCTATCTTGATGTTTCTTCTGTCTTTGGGTAAATCTGTCAACAAGCAACAGAAAAAGACTGGACAGCACGTCCTTTTTAAGGCACCCTTTACTATCAGAATTGCATACCTAATTAATTCTACCCTGCCATCTGAGGACACATGTTAAAGCATATAAGCATGATGCTCCTGAATCTACAATTTTTTTTTAGTTTATTTAATGAGCTCCTAGCAAACCATTCTCTAAACCTGAAAAGATGAACAAGCCCTCCCAGTAACATGATCAACCACAGCAAGTGAAACATTTAACTGTTCTTTTTCTAACTATTCCCTTGATCACCAAAATCTTCCCACTGTTTTCCTACTGTGAATTTCCACCTGCTAAACTACACTGCTGCCAAATATGCATTTTTAACTAACAACATATTTTATTCCAAATTTTGAACATTCCTTTTAGACAGACGAAACATCATAATACAGAGTAACCATCTGCAACACAAAACCAACATTAGAAAATATGTAGATAATTTATTATCAGGAAATGCACTGTTCAAAATGACTGGTTACTGTGCACACTACGAACATATTAGCTATGATCAAGATCAGCCTGCAAACAGAGAAATGCATTGCATGATAGTTTTTGGGAATTAATAACTACACCAACTCTATTACTGGAATACAACAATTTTGACTAAAATGAGAGACTGGAAAAAAAGGGAAATGGAAAACTCGAAGATCAGCCACTAAGCAAAAGTAAGTCTTTTGCTACTCAGGTCAGACTGAAGCTCTGTCATTGTGGTTTTACAATTGAAGATTTCTATATATTTTTAAACACCTCCCTCTCCTGGTTGCTGTGGGAAAGATGCAAACTAGTAATGAATGGCAATGATTACAAATATGGTGGTATCAAACACAGAAAATAAAAATCATTAGATTGTTTCTGCTCATCTTTTCCAATTGTAGAAATCATATGTGTTTCTCCCTTTGACGTTACTTGCTTTCTTGGATCTTCATTAGTGACTTTCAAAACAGCTTCAAATGGTCTTTACACAAAACAAAAACTTGAGAGAAGCCACAGAACAAGCAACTTTTCTACTGACACCATATTCTTTCATGTGTGTAGTTAAAAGCTCAGACACAGCTCTGATGAAACTTAGGAAATCATCCTGATCACCTCCGATACAGCGGCACAATTCCAGACAGCTGCTTGTCAGAACTTTAAAAAAACAGATTGTTTATACTTCTAAATTATTATTTACAACTTAAAAGGGTGTAAAGATAGAACTACCTGAACTCTTACTGTTCCTTTACAACGACAAGAGGCAAACATGAAGCAACACCACAGGCAAATTCACTCTGTAAGCAACACTCACCTTATGATACCACCTATATTTGGATAAAATCTTGCCGTTGCTACTCCAGCTCCTACAATTGCTACGTTCAGGACAAGCACATGGAGAATGCTATGGGAAAGTGAAGAAAGGATTAAAATCTGTGCTGTACTTAATACAAAATAATTTAACTGGTACATGGATGGTGTTTCCATTTGCACAACTCACTCTATTAAGGCTAATTAATTTCAACATCTACTGGATACTCAAAAGTGCCAAACTCTAAATATCTCATGTTTTGACTCAAAGTATTCTTAAGGATTAAGTATGTGTAATTTGGCAGTTCCTCTGAGCAACATATGTCAGCATTCAAATATTTCAGATGGATATTCAAATACTAAAGAGACAATACTGTATAACTCAGTTCCCACAGGAGAGAATGAGCTTGTTCAAAGAATGAACAGCTCGAAGTGAACTAATGGAAACCATAAGAAAGGAAATGATACATCCAGTGGAAAACATTGCATGGAATACTAGGGAGGAAATAACACCTTAAATCTTGAACTCTAATGAATTTTGACAAAGTAGAAACATTTAGAATGTTGGGCATCATTTAGTATATAACCCATGTACTATTTATGCTGGATTTTTTTCTTTAATTTGTTTTTACAAATAGTTTTCCATTACTACCTTTTTTGCATTAAGGATGAAAAAAAAATAGAGATTTTAGGGTATGCAAAAGCAGCATTTAATTCATCAGACAAGCAGTGTAGTTATGTACAGAGATGAGACTCAGAATAGTATCACTTTTCTGCAGAGAATATGAAATGTTGGCATATATTAACATAAAGTAACATCGAGAAATGTAATTAAAATGTGGTTTTTTGGTCACTGTTTCTGTGAAGTGAAAAAAAGAACTCACACGGTGGAAACATAGAGGTTTTGTTTATTCTTCTGGAGGATGTGATTTCTTAAAACACACAAAATCTGTAAGCCAGTGTGAATTTTAACTGTGTAAAGTATCTGTATTATGGAGGATGTCACTAATAGTTTTTTTAAAAGTAGCCACTTCTGTGACTGAAAGGCTGGCTGCCAGTTTCCAAGTTAGGAAAGTAAGATTACAAGACAGTATCTCATTAAAGGTTTGGAGACTGGAGGTAATTCAAACACAAAGGAATACTTTAAAATATGGACTATTTCTAACATTCACTCTTAAAAATAGGAAGACAGAAATTATGTCTTAAATTTTGTACAAGATATTTTAAGGGGATACAAGGAGACTGAACATATCAGTGGGAATACAGTACCTGAAACCTAAAACAAAAACATAATTGGGTGTTGTTGGAAAGAGCGCCACCAGAGTAACGACTCAACTGAGTATGAGTACGTCGTTCTCCACAGCCAGAGCTACGACTCCAGCCAATGTAGTTAAATTGCGCCTCAAGCAGCCAAAGTAACGACTGGAATCAATGTGATTACATCATCCTTCCTCTGGATTCACAACTGTTCCATATTTATAGTGATTCTAACAGCAAAATATGTTTACATCTTTTAATACTGGTGACACAGCAGAAGCAGCAAAAACAGCAGTTACCATCCCCTGAGCCCCCCCCCCCC